>CM065133.1:4770000-4990000 GCA_033026305.1 Cirrhinus molitorella | reverse complement strand
TAGGCTGTTACTAAACAAATTAAATCAGTATTTACAATTGTAACTCACAATTGTGAGAGAAAAAAAATTGACTTTGTATCTCGCAATTCTGACTTTTTTCTCAGAGCGGTTAGATATAGTCTCACAAAAGTCAAAATTGTGGGATATAAACTCAAAACATATCTCGCAATTCTGACTTTTTTCTTACAATTGCGACTTTTTATCTCGCAATTCTGACTTTTTTTCTTAGAGCTGTTAGTTATAGTCTCACAAAAGTCAAAATTGCGGGATATAAATTCAAAACGTTGTATCTCGCAATTCTGACTTTTTCTCGCAATTCAGATTTTTTTTTTTACAGAATCATCAGATATAAACAATTGTAAGTTATAAAGTCCAGTTCTAAGGAGAAAAAAAGGCCAACATGTTCACAGATTTGCGAGTTTATCTCTCACAATTCTGACTTAACTCATAAGATAAGTCGCAATAACCCTATTTTTATTTTTTATTCAGAGTAGGGGTGTGCGATATTGACAAAAAAAATTGTATCTCGATATTTTCTGGGATTTTATTGATAACGATAATTAGACAATAGTTTGCTGTGTTATTCTGCTTAAGGACTACAGTGCTGACTCCTAAAGTTTTTGATATTCTTCATATTCTGTGTGATCAGTTCACAGAAGTGATAAAAATGGTTATTTTCCTAAAAGTTTAAATAGATTTTTACCCTTTATATGCATTTTTACCTGTATAAAGCCATTTTTTTTCTAAAAGTGTGCATCATCTTTGGAGTCTAATTCTTACATTTAATCAGTCATAGAATAGAATAATAATAATACATTTAGGCTGTTACTAAACAAATTAAATCAGTATCAACAAAATTCACCTTTGCAGAAGTTGCATATAAAGTGGCATTTAGATGCATTTACACAAGATAATGCAGCTATATTTGTTTAATTAATTAATTAAATGCGGTTTAATTATTAAATAATTATTTAAAAAATGAAAAGATACTATAAATGTGAAATTAAAACCGTCAGTAGGTGTCAGTAAGTCGCTGTTAATAAGTGAGTCATTGTGATTGAACTGAATCATTTAAACGGTTGATTCATTCAGAAACAAAACACTTTCATGTTGCTCAGAGAATCAAAACAGTACTGTGGATGTGTTTGGACTGTGGATCACCTTTGTAGTCAGACTGATTTTTGAAGGAAAAAACAACGCTCTTCATGTGATTTTGTTTAACTATATTAAGTGATATAAATATATACATTTTCTGCCCCCATATCTTGAATTCTGTGATCATTCTAAATGCATTTTAATAGACTGAATCATGCAGTGAAAGAATGCACTCTAAATCCATACTTACTACGTTTCATCACGTAATGTTATGCGTGCACTCTGTAGGTGTGTTTTGTTTGTTTTTTGCATTATACTCAATAATGTCAAATTGCACCTCACTGAAACAACAATTACGATATTATTGCAGATGTCACACACCCCTAATTCAGAGCTTTTATTAAGCAGGCTTTCATACACAACCAAGTGCTGCGTGGGCTTTCTTTATGCCACGAACTACTAGAAGCACAAAGAAAAAAGTTACAATATTTATTACATTTTATTTTATTTAAGGATTTGGGACCAACGAAATTCCACTGTGGGCAGAGCTACCCAAACTGGCTGGTTAAAACCAAACTAAACTGCATTTCACTGTGTTATCGATGTAGTCCATCGCATCTGGACACAGTGTTAGCAATGACTTTCCTCTTCATTTCTGCTGAGCGCAGTGCTGTTTAGAGACTGAGGAAAATAGGTCATTACTTGTCATTGGGCAGAAAGCAAGAAGTTGCTCCCCAAGGTCCGAAACACACAAGTGGATCACAAGATTTCACTTATGTTCATTTAATTAGAAAAGAACTGAACCACATTGTGGAAAGAAGCGGCTTAAACAAAAGCAGGATTTGACAAAAACATTAAACAGGCCTTCGGAAAACATGCAAACACGTTGGAGTCTTTTTAATGGACTAGCATGCCAAGCACCTTGTCCTTCAAAGTCCTAGTTCTCAACCACTTGTGTTGCAGATGCTTAGAGTAAAAGCTCAGAAAATGGCCTTATTTTGAAGAACTAGAACAGCCGGCGCTGACACTCCAGGGGGACGGCAGCAATGAGTTCCACCAGCACCGATTCTGGGTCAGAAGCAACCCAGTTCTGCATCTGTATTAGAAGTTAGAAGAAAGGCACAGAACTTTAGTGTACACCTGAACCTGAAGACCTTCAGTAATGGCTATGCAACAAACAAATCATGAGAGACTAGATATGTCTCCTACTGATGTTTTAAGGAATAATTCATTAAAATGCCTTTTTTATTATGATAAATTAACTTTCACTGAGTTTCTCCAGAAGTACTATTTAAAATCATTGTTAAACTATAACCACAATTTCAATCTTAGACTAGAAGGCTTGATTACAGTTTCTGACCTAAATTTCAATATAGGAACTGATTAAGGGTCTGAATACTTTTGCAAATCACTGTATCAAGCTCAGCCCTATCTAGGCTTCACAAGCGGAAAGTTTAAGAGAGAGCATCTCATTTAAGAAGGCTAAAAGGAACAGGTTGAAATTCAATTCAAATGTTTTTTTTTTTTCCACCCTCATGTCTTTGAACAATACCCCTTTGTAGAAAATTATAACAGAATGTTCATTTCCATACAATGAAAGTGAATGGTGACAAAAATAAAAATGGTTATTGCGACTTTTTTTCTCATTATTGCGTGATATACACTCACATTTGCAAGAAATAGTCTGAACTGCAAGACATAAACGCACAATTCTTTTTCATCAGAATTGTGAGATATAAATCGCAGATGCAAGTTATAAAGTCAGAACTGTGAGATAATAACACAGTTCTGACTTTTTTTTTTAGTATTGTGTGATATAAAGTCACATTTGCAAGAAATACTCCGAACTGCAAGAGATAAATGCACAATTCTGACATTTTTTCCTCAGAATTGTGAGATATAATAACACAGTTCTGACTTTTTTTTCAGTTTTGCGTGATATAAACTCACAATTGCAAGTTATAAAGTTAGAATTGCAAGATAAAAATGCACAATTATATCTTTTTTCTCGGAATTGCATGACAATCTTACAGTTGTGAGTAATAAAGTCAGAATTGCAAGATATAAACACATTTTAGACTTTTTTTCTCAAAATTGCATGATATAAATTCACAATTCTGACTTTTTCTTGCAATTCTGACTTTCTTCTCTGAATTATGAGATATAAACTTGCAACAGCAAGTTATAAAGTCCAATTCTGAGCGGCCAAAAAGACTGATATGTTCTCAGAATTGCGAGTTTATATCTTACAATTCTGACTTTAGGCTGTAACTCAAAACTGCAAGTTTATATCTCAAAATTCTGAGAAAAAAACTCAGAATTGTGAGATATAAACTCACAATTCTAAGAAATAAAGCTGCAATTCTGAGAAATAAAGTTAGAAAGTTAGTTAAAAGTCACAAAATTAAAAAAAAAAATTATGTGAAATAAAAAGTCTCAGAATTACCTTTTTTTATTTTTTATTCAGTGGCAGAAACAGGTTTTCATACCACCCAGTTGTTATTGATAATAAAAACTAAAACTATTAAATACTTATTATTGTTATTTCAATAAAGCTGAAATGACTAAAATGCATTTAAAATAAATATTAAGTGCTTTGGCAACTAACTGAAATAAATTTAAGTGCATCTAGGTTTAAATTTAGATATGTTGAACTATTAAAATAACGAAAAATGAAATTAAAATAAATTAAAGCTAAACAGAAATAATAATAAAAATGACAAAAACCAAAAAATGACTAAAACTTAAGCTACAACTGAAAAGTTCTTTTACAATGTTACTAAATCCTGGTCAATTTGCTTGAAATCGCATGAAATGCCATGAAGGAGTAAATGATCACAGACCTCATTTTTTGGGCAGGAACTATCCCTTTAAGGCTGAAAACACTTTTCCACTTCACCATAAAACATTCTTAGAGTTAAGAAGACATAATGACAATTTACGAGCCCTCTATCGACCTTGTAAGCCTCTCCTTTTAAAACGTCCCTTTATCATTCTTAAGGAGCTCTAAAGATTTTGAGTTCACCTCTAGCACTGCAACCTCTTGGAAAAGATGCCTGGTGACACAAACATCTCCATATGGTTAGAAACAGTAATACTTATTTCTCCACATCTTCTGAAAGCTTCACTGACACACAGATTCATTTTTATTTACTACCTACATTAGTAATTTAAGACAATGCTCCTGATGTTCTTTTTTCTGCAGCGATGCTATTGTTTTAGCCCACCCACTAACAGCACACCTGGATCGTCAGCTGTTTTTTGGCTCCAAATCAAGCCACATCATGGAAACAGCGATGACAGAGCTGGTAACAAAAGAACCTGTATGAACAGCATCATGTTAAAAACAGAAAGGTGGCCTCTGTGATGAAGGAGAAAGATGTGTTGCTCAGACAGGATGATGATGGAATCTAACAAGTACTCCGTTACCATAAAACAAAAGACTTGAATTGAAGCCCTTTCAGTGGTTCTGACGCAGGGAATGGAATGAGAGTGTCTGGCAAACATGGTCTTTGAAGAAGTCTTTCTGTTTTTTCTTCAATGATTCAGTCATTAGAGAATGAACAAAAGAACATCACTGTACAAAAAAAAAAAAAAAAATACGAAAAAGGCAAATTCTGTTTTTACTTACTCTCATGTCATTTCAAACCTGACTCACTCAATACGTGAGTGAATTACAATTAATAGGACTAAAATGAATGAGGACTGAAAAAACAATCAACACAAAAAGAAAGTGGTCCATATACAACTTGTGTGTGTGAGTTATAAAGTCAGAACTGCAAGATTTGCAAGAACTGCAGAATTGTGTGATATAAACTCACAATTGCAAGAAATCAAGTCAAAATTGCAAGGTATAGGCCTAAAAACACAATTCTGACTTTTTTCTTTTTTCTTAGAATTGCGAGATATAACCTTGCAACTGCGAGTTATAAAATCCAATTGTGAGGGGACTTTATAACTCCCAATTGCAAGGTTATATCTCATAATTCTGAGAAAAAAAAGTAAGAATTGCAAGAAAAAAGTCAGAATTGCGAGTTTATATCACGCAATTCTGAGAAAAAAAAGTCAGAATTGTGCTTTTAGGCCTCTATCTTATATCTTTATTTCTCAAAATTGCGAGTTTATATATCGCAATTTTGACTTTAGGCTATAAATCACAATTGCAAGTTTATATGTCACAATTCTCAGAAAAAAAGTCAGAATTGCAAGATATAGGTCTAAAAGCACAATTCTGACCTTTTTTTCAGAATTGCGTGTTATAAACTCGCAATTCTGACTTTTTCTTAAAAGTTCTTACTTTTTTCTCAGAATTATGAGATATAACCTTGCAATTGCGATTTATAAAGTCCAGTTGTGAGGGGGCAGAAAGACTGATATGTTCTCAGAATTGCGAGTTTACCTCTCACTATTCGGACTTAACTCCTAATCGATTGTTATAAAGTCAGAATTGCGAGAAAAAAAGTCAAATTTGCAAGTTAAAAACTCAATTCTGAGGAAACAAAGGTCTGAATTGTGAGTTTATATAGTCTATAACTCACAATTGTGAGTTAATATCTCACAATTCTAAGAAAAAAGTCTGAATTGCAATATGTAAACTCACAATTGCAAGAAAAAAAAGTCACAATTGTGAGATAAAAAGTCTCACAATTACCTTTTTTTATTTTGTTGTGTGCCACACATCTAAAAAAATAGCAGTGTTGTCTGTTAACATACTAATATTTAAGTTGCTTACTTTTGGAAACATGATCATTCGACTTAGTCGATCATTATACATGACTCATGAATGGCAAAAGTCATACTTTACATGAACTGAAAGTGAGTGAATAATTAAAAAAGATTCACAAACTCATCAGGTAAATAAATACCAATTAAACTAATTTTGGCCTTGTTGTTTTCTTTATTAATATTTCAATTAAGTTAGAAGGTTCCCTTTATAACTTACAGCAATAGTTCAGAGAAAAAGTGTTGTTTTTATTATTATTAATTAAAACTAAAACTATTGTTTTTTTTCAGTAATTGAAATAAAGCTAAAATTAAATATAAACATTAGATGAGTATCAGATGGAAAAATGGAAAAACTTGAAAATGAGAAATTTTGCCTTTGAAATAAAAATAAATGGAATGTTAAACAGAAAAAAAAAAAAAAAACGAATGACAATGATAAAAAAAAAAAATAATAATTCCTTAGAGTTGTGAGAAACTTGAGATAGAAACCCAGAATTGTGAGTTGTAAAGTCAGACTTTAAATCTCACAATTGTCACCTTTTTCTCAGAACTGAGAGTTTGCATCTCACAATTCTGACTTTATAACACACAATTGTGAGGTATTAAGTCAGAATTGTGAGATATAAACTTGCAATTCTGAGAAGTCTTTTTTCCCTATTCAAAATTAGACTATATAACTCGCAATTGCGAGTTTACATCTCACAATTCTGACTTTAATTCTCAGAACTGCAACGTTATTTCTCAGAATTGAGAGTTTGTCTTAACTCTGACTTAACACACTTTTGCGTTAAAAAGTCACAGCTGTGAGTTTATTCTGATTTTATAACACAATTAAATCAGAGTTAAGTCAGAATTGTGAAACAAACTTACAATTCCTACTTTATCTCTCAGAATTGCAACTTTATTTCTTAGAACTGCGAGTTATAAAGTCAGAAGTGTAAATATAAGCTCACAATTATGAGATATAAATTTGCAATTGCGAGTTATAAAGTCATATTTTGACGGGGCAAAAACACTGATATGTTCTCAGAATTGTGCGTTTATATCTCACAATTCTGACTTAACTCCCAATTGTTTGTTATAAAATCAGAATTGCGAGAAAAAAAGTCACAATTGCTCACAATTGCATGATATAAACTCACAATTCGGAGTAAAAAAAGTCAGAATTGTGAGTTTATATCTCAAAATTCTGAGAAAATATCAGTCTTTTCCCCCTCAAAATTTGACTATATAACTCACATTGCGAGTTTACGTCTCACAATTCACAACTTTATTTCTCAGAATTGCAAGTTTGAAAGTCACAATTATCTTTTTTTTTTATTATGTGACAGAAACAGGCTTCCATAGTTCTTCACCATTCAGAAGAAAGAGACAGGATATTCAGACAGGATATTCCTCAAAAATTCACATTTTGTGTTCTACAGAATAAAGAAAGTTTTGTAACAACACAAGGGTGTGTAAATGACAGAATCTTACTTTTTTTTATTCTTATGCACTTGACTGACACAAGAAACTCACTAAAGGAGCTCATTGTGGAAGGAATGCTAACCGGGTAATTTTACAACTCAGGTGTCGCCAGCAGGCTGTCTGCGTTAATCATACCTGTGTAATAAACACGTTCCTATCCTCTGCCCCCTTTCTCAGCCTCTTCAACATCTCAAACGTTTAGAAGGGGGGGCCAGAGCACCCTCAGCCACACTTCACCTCCTTAAAGAGTCGTGAGGGAGGATGACGCTACAGTTTGTTTTGGCCGTTGGCCTTGTTTTATCTGTCCAGCCCCTGCAGTGTGGAGGCAGAGGAAGAACCATGTCTGTATGCCTCCCCACAGTTAGACTGTGACTCTCAGATTACAGCACACCGAGGACAGCAACATCAGTGCTGTAGAGAGAGCGAGCGCACGCTGCCACTAAAACCACAGGCCCAAACATAGAGACTGCTGGACATCCCTGCAACAAATCAAACTATGGCATCACTGCTTTAGGGAGGTCAAACAGCGGGAAACTATCAAACAAGCAAATCTGGTTGTCGTAAACAAATGCTGAGCTCACAAAGGGACAAAAAACGCTGTTCTTTACACCAAATCTTGACCTGGCGTGTACGACTTTCCATACGAGGAAAAACATTTATGGCGGCAATTAAAAAAAGCTCACTTTTTTTAAGGGTGTGAGGCACTTGGTTTAATGTTACTGAAGTGTTTACTTTACCAGGAAGCCACAAAATTCTAAGAATTGCTGAGTTATTGAAAGGATATGAAAAAGGCATTTCAACGTTGACCACCTGACTACACCCATTCATGTATGAACAATAGTTTCCATAGAACTTAATGATAATTTCTGAGAGGCGCTTCTCAAACCACTCAACTTTATGTCGATAATAAATCCAAAAGGAATGGATTTAAACATCTGACTAGAAAAAGTTTAGTAGATTTCTTCATTTCTTTGTCGCATTTGCAACCATTTCAGTTGCAGTTTAAGATCGGCAGAATTTACTAAATGCTTCAGTTGCTACATTAATCAAAGCTGCTAATTACACAACATATTAGAGTGTCCACAATAAAGGAGAAAAAAAAAAACTTTAAAAAATTTGGTTTAAAATTTTTTTAAATTGCACTCTTTGTATTTATAATTGTTTTGAAGCACTTATTTTTAATGCGTTTTAAATAAGTCTTTTATGCTCATCAAGGCAGTGTGTACTTGATTAAAAATACAGAAAAAAAAACAGTAATATTGTGAAATATTATTGCAATTTAAAATTGTGGTTTTCTATTTTAATATACTGTAAAATATAATTTATTTCTGAGATACAAAGCTGATATTTCAGCCATTACTCTAGTCTTAAGTGTCACATGATCGTTTAGAAATCATTCTAATTCGCTGATGTATAATCAATCTTGGAAACAGTTAATATGTTTTTGAAACCTGTGATACTTTTTCAGGATTTTTGATGAATAAAATGTTAAAAAGAACTGCATTTATTTAAAATAGAAATCTTTTGTAACAATGTACACTACCGTTTAAATCTTGGGGTCAGTAAATTTTCCTTCTTTCTTTTTTTGAAAGAAATTAATACTTTTATTCAGCAAGGATGTGTTAAATTAATAAAAAGAGATAGTAATGACTGATATTGTTAGAAATTTGTGAGATTTCTATTTTGAATAAATGCTCTTCTTTTTAACTTTTTATTAATCAAAAAATGCTGGAAAAAGTATCACAAGATCCAAAAATACTTTAAGCAGCACAACTGTTTCCAACATTGATAATAAATCAGCATATTAGAATGATTTCTGAAGGATCATGTGACACTGAAGTCTGTAGTAATGATGATAAAAATTCAGCTTTGCATCACAGGAATAAATTATATTTTAAAGTATATTAAAATAGAAAATTATTTTAAAATGCAATAACATTTTATAACAATATTACATTTTTCTGTATTTTTGATCAAATAAATGGAACTTTGATGAGCATAAGCTACTTCTTTCAAAAACACAAAGAAAATCTTACTGATCCCAAAAGTTTTAACAGCAGTGTACTTTTAAGAAAAGTGTATGTAACCATCAACAAAAAAGTAATAATATATTTTACTTTCACCTTAATTGTTCTTAATCATTATTTACAAATATAAAAAATATATTTTTTTCAAATTTATTATTATTTTTTTTTACAAATATATAATTTTGGAGGTGCACATCACATGACATTTTATAACCTGTATTAGCCTTGTCCTGTCATTAAAAATGGCAAATTAATTAATTAAAATTATTATAATTTATAATTTCTTTGACCATGACATGGTCTGCAGTGGACTGTGGTTTGCCCTCTATTAAAATTATTACCTTTTATATATATATATATATAAAAATCACACACCTTATTAGCAGGCAGTTTTAATGCATAATAACAATTAATGATTTATTTTATTAAATAGACATTTTTAGAAATCTTTGTTTATTATTTAAGCTTTAACGGTATCACCCAGAAATTTTTACTTCATGCATTCAAAAAGATCGAAATAATTTTATTTCAGAAATTAAAAACAAGCTCATAATAAAAGAGGTGTATTCAAGTCATTATAAATCAATACACTGAATATGTAAATGTATAAATGAATGTACAGACTGCACATTTGGATTTTATTTTGTATTTGTTTAATCAAATTTAAGAGCAAATGAATGTTCCACACTCCATACAAGTTAAGATTAATTGACAGCACTTTCATTGATACATATACTTGCATTGATATATTTACTGAAAATAAATTGGGTCCAATCATTAAACATTAAAATACTAGTTAAAATAGACTAGACAAAATGAAACAATGTGAGCATTAACACAATTTTAGTCCAAAATGACTATAAAAATAAAGTTATAAGAATAACAGTAGAGCTCAAATAATACACCAGTTAATAATACAAATTAAAAAATATTTTTTATTCAATATTGTAACTTAAATGCTTGTATCAAACTGAAATTTAACTAAAGAAAACCTCTTTTTGAGAATGTCATTGAACTTAGTCTTTTGTGTTTCACCAAGTGTTAATAAAACACCAACCAATCATCCAGCTTCTCAATATCCTGGGAGCAAAGTTGTGGAATGCACCAGCAACCCTCAATGAATTAAGAAAACTACAGCTATTCAAAGGCACCCTGAGGATGACCTGCTCCTTGACCCTGGAGGAATAAAGAAGGTCATGAGGCCTCCAAGAGGAGAAAAACCTCATAGCTCTGAGGAAAAGCCAATATTTTTACCTCAGAAACACTTCTTAGCTAAAAGAACTCTTAAAGCAAGAGTCCACCAAATATTACAGTTCTGTTATCAACTACTCCAAACCTGACTTTCTTTGCAACCCAAAATAAGGTTGTCTATACAAAGAAAGTCAATGGGGTTCAATATTTATTATTTTGGGCCCCATGGACAAAAGCAGAAACATTCTTCAAAATATCTTTGTGTTCTGTGAAAGAAAGAAGTTTGGAAACTGTCCCTTTAATTCACCAAGCTTGAATACAGAAAGTGATTGTGCATAAGGTTTTAGTGGAATTCTGCAACAATAGTTTGGTTGCCTGGAAAACGGCTTTGTGTAGACTATAGAGAAGAGTAAGAGATCAGTCAGGTTTATCAGGGAGGTTTAATCCTACACTAACCAACCATGAAGAGCATGTAAAACACTAATGTGTGGATTTAGGGCAAAAGCATTGACAAACAAGCACAAAAGAAAAAACAAGGAGAATGAAAGTGAAGCACGGAGGAGATCAGAAGTAATTACAGTCACCCTACTATTCACATAATCTTCTTAGAGGCAAGATGAAGGACAGCTTGAGGATACAAACCGAAACAGGATTATACCTGACCGAGCGGTAAAAGACAATAAGATCTTATATTACAAACAAACGCGAGTCATTTCCATTTTACCGTAGCTGACAACAACAACTGCTGAAGGTGAGTAGATGCAGCACAGTTGGTCCAGAACGCAGTGAACAGGAGTGGCCTAGTGACACGCAGGGCCTCTGGAAATAAATGATGCAAAGTGAGGCCATTGTCTGATCCAAGTGAAGCACACCACTCGGAGAATAGGACATTCAAACGGTCACACAGGCCCATTGTTACGGCCAAGTTGAGCGGGGTCCGGTCTCACAAGGTCTGGCCGGAGCCGAAAGGCTCGTAGAGCATCGCCATGCTACGATCGCTCTCAAGCCTCATTAAAGAAGCCCTCAACCAATTCTGTAAAAGACAACAGACACTCAAGTTGTGTGGGATAGATTTCCACTGAAGGCTGAGGTTGTGCATTGTTGTGGATTGACATTCTTCATAAAGGTTCTAGTTCCAGTGTTTTCAACACTGATAATAATAAGCAGGGTGTGATTTGCCAGGGGGATGGGGGGGATTTCCCCCAGCTTGGTCTACGGTCTATGCATCCCTGCCTCTGCTGAATTATCCCACAAAACATCCCACAAACCCACTCCAAAGCCCCGATCTACATGATTCAAATGATTTGCGATACGCACTTTGAATTCCTGTTCTGAATCAAATGATTTGTGAATCGAATGATTCACGATAGTCGCTTTGAGTTCCTCTTCTGAATCGAATGATTCACGATACGCACTTTGAATTCCTGTTCTGATTTGAATTATTCGTGATATGCGCTTTGAATTCCTGTTCTGAATTAAATGATTTGTGATACGTGATTTGAATTCCTGTTCTGAATCAAATGATTCGCGATACGCGCTTTGAGTTCCTGTTCTGAATTGAATGATTCGCGATACGCGCTTTGAATTCCTGTTCTGATTTGAATTATTCGTGATATGCGCTTTGAATTCCTGTTCTGAATTAAATGATTTGTGATACGTGATTTGAATTCCTGTTCTGAATCAAATGATTCGCGATACGCGCTTTGAGTTCCTGTTCTGAATTGAATGATTCGCGATACGCGCTTTGAATTCCTGTTCTGAATCAAATGATTCGCGATACCCGCTTTGAATTCCAGTTCTGATTTGAATTATTTGTGATATGCGCTTTGAATTCCTGTTCTGAATCAAATGATTTGTGATACGTGATTTGAATTCCTGTTCTGAATCAAATGATTCGTGATACGCGCTTTGAGTTCCTGTTCTGAATTAAATTATTCATGATACACGCTTTGAATTCCAATTCTGAATCAAATTATTTATTCATGATACATGCTTTGAATTCCTGTTCTGAATCGAATGATTTGCGATACGTGCTTTGAATTCCCGTTCTGAATCAAATGATTGATTCGCGATAAGTACTTTGAATTCGTGCTCTGAGTCAAATGATTCACAATACACGCTTTGAATTCCTGTTCTGATTTGAATTATTCGTGATATGCGCTTTGAATTCCTGTTCTGAAACGAATGATTTGCGATACCCGCTTTGAATTCCTGTTCTGATTTGAATTATTCATGATATGCGCTTTGAGTTCCTGTTCTGAATCAAATGATTTGCGATAGTCACTTTGAGTTCCTGTTCTGAAACGAATGATTTGCGATACCCGCTTTGAATTCCTGTTCTGATTTGAATTATTCATGATATGCGCTTTGAGTTCCTGTTCTGAATCGAATGATTCGTGATATGCGCTTTGAATTCCTGTTCTGAATCAAATGATTTGCGATAGTCACTTTGAGTTCCTGTTCTGAAACGAATGATTTGCGATACCCGCTTTGAATTCCTGTTCTGATTTGAATTATTCATGATATGCGCTTTGAGTTCCTGTTCTGAATCGAATGATTCGTGATACGCGCTTTGAATTCCTGTTCTGATTTGAATTATTCGTGATATGCGCTTTGAATTCCTGTTCTGAATCAAATGATTTGTGATACGCGCTTTGAGTTCCTGTTCTGAATTGAATGATTTGAGATAGTCACTTTGAGTTCCTGTTCTGAAACGAATGATTCGCGATACCCGCTTTGAATTCCTGTTCTGATTTGAATTATTCGTGATATGCGCTTTGAGTTCCTGTTCTGAATCGAATGATTTGCGATAGTCACTTTGAGTTCCTGTTCTGATTCGAATGATTCACGATACCCGCTTTGAATTCCTGTTCTGATTTGAATTATTCGTGATATGCGCTTTGAATTCCTGTTCTGAATCAAATGATTTGTGATACGTGATTTGAATTCCTGTTCTGAATTGAATGATTCACGATACACGCTTTGAATTCCTGTTCTGAATCAAATGATTCACGACACGCACTTTGAATTCCTGTTCTGAATTAAATTATTCATGATACACGCTTTGAATTCCAATTGTGAATCAAATTATTTATTCATGATACATGCTTTGAATTCCAATTCTGAATCAAATTATTTATTCATGATACGCGCTTTGAATTCCTGTTCTGAATCAAATGATTGATTTGCGATAAGCACTTTGAATTCCTGTTCTGAATCGAATGATTTGCGATAGTCACTTTGAGTTCCTGTTCTGAATCGAATGATTCGCAATACCCGCTTTGAATTCCTGTTCTGAATCGAATGATTCACGACACGCACTTTGCATTCCTGTTCTGAATTAAATTATTCATGATACACGCTTTGAATTCCAATTCTGAATCAAATTATTTATTCACGATACGCGCTTTGAATTCCTGTTCTGAATCAAATGATTGATTTGCGATAAGCACTTTGAGTTCCTGTTCTGAAACGAATGATTTGCGATACGTGCTTTGAATTCCCGTTCTGATTCAAATGATTGATTCGCGATAAGTACTTTGAATTTCTGCTTTGAGTCAAATGATTCACAATACACGCTTTGAATTCCTGTTCTGATTTGAATTATTCGTGATATGCGCTTTGAATTCCTGTTCTGAATCAAATGATTTGTGATACGTGATTTGAATTCCTGTTCTGAATCAAATGATTTGTGATACGCGCTTTGAGTTCCTGTTCTGAATTGAATTATTTGAGATAGTCACTTTGAGTTCCTGTTCTGAAACGAATGATTCGCGATACCCGCTTTGAATTCCTGTTCTGATTTGAATTATTCGTGATATGCGCTTTGAATTCCTGTTCTGAATCGAATGATTTGCGATAGTCACTTTGAGTTCCTGTTCTGAATCGAATGATTCACGATACCCGCTTTGAATTCCTGTTCTGAATCAAATTATTTGTGATACGTGATTTGAATTCTTGCTCTGAATCGAATGATTCAAGACACGCACTTTGCATTCCTGTTCTGAATTGAATTATTCATGATACACGCTTTGAATTCCAATTCTGAATCAAATTATTTATTCACGATACGCGCTTTGAATTCCTGTTCTGAATCAAATGACTGATTTGCGATAAGCACTTTGAATTCCTGTTTTGAATCGAATGATTTGCGATACGTGCTTTGAATTCCCGTTCTGAGTCAAATGATTCACAGTACGCGCTTTGAATTCCTGTTCTGAATCAAATGATTGATTTGCTATAAGCGTTTTGAATTCCTGTGCTGAATCGAATGAGTCACGAGTCAAAGTGCATATCATGACTCACATTGAATTGCTGTTGTGAATAGAATGATTTGCGCTTTGAATTCCTGTTCTGAATCAAATGATTCGCCATATGCATTTAACTGTTATACAGTTTAACTCTTCAGGACAAACAAGGCACTGATGAACAAAACAAAACAAAACAAAAAAACAGCTGTGAATCATTCAGGTAAAAACACAGTAGGCCTATTAAGAATCAAGTGTATGTAAACCTTTGAACAAAGTCATTTTTATATATTAAACTATTATTTTCTCTTGAGGACTGTATGTAAACATCTTTCATGTGAAATATCTTATTCAGGTCAGTACTACATAAACAAAAATATTTTATTAAAATTGGCAGTTTCTGAAAGGGGGGTGTAAACTGTATAGTAATGTAGTACCAACTGACTCTCTGAAACTGAATCAGAAATAAAATCGAATCCCAAGCTTGTGAATGAGAACTGAATTGAATTGTGAAATAAGTGTCAAAGCCCAGCCCTTCTAAATAAATGGCTGCAAAACAATTAATATTGAATTGTAATAATATTTCTGTATCCTTAATCAAACCAATAAGCCACAAACGTTTGAATAATAGTGTGTATATATGGCAACGCTGATTTCAGTAATGCATTGTTTGTCAGAGCAGTCTAGTGTGATGAGCGGTGCTGGTGTGGGGTAACCCCAGCTGTCCCGGGACCACCCTTTCACCAGCGGAAACAATTACGACTCCCAGCGGCGTCTCAGCTTTCTCCTCATTAACAAACATGAGCTGTGGAGGCAGCAGCGGCAGCCGCAGTGATCTGATTGGCCAGCTGATGTAACCCTATGCCTAATTAATTACTCAAACAACCCACCACACACACACACACACACACAAAACACCCTTCACCTGCACCCAGACACGTGGCTCTGCAAAAGAGGCGGTTTGTTGATGGCACAGTCAGACAAAAGACAACACATGCCACATGCCACACACACACCCACCCATGAATACCTCCATAAACACAAGAAAAGAACACGACTTAAACATTATCACTCAATGCCTGTTTCCACAAGCCCGATCTCTCTAAATACACAATACAGCACAAAAAGAAAGTCAAAACTTTCACCCATGTGGTACTAAGGGTACACAACACATGAGTGGCAGTCCTGTAAACCTGTCTAGACTCATGGGCCGTACAGCTAAAACAAACGCACTCTGTCATTGACAAAACACTAATGGAGCGAAGCAAATCGCAAACACTTAAGAACCTTTTCAGCAAAAATGGAACTATTGAATGCTCATTGAGAGCTCAATAGTTGTAGCATTATCGCTAGAATCTATTTAAGCAGAAATGCATTCATTCAAACCCAGTCAATGCAAGTCTTATTCATAAGTAGAGCTTCTTAGTAGAGTATTATACATACTGCAAAAGCAAAGAAATAAACACAATTTTACACAAAATACATGTATAATAGCAATGAGGCAATAATAATTTGTTCAAATAAAGTATCAAAAGCAAGTAATCATACAGTTTTACTGAACAAAAGTGTTAAAATACAAAATGTATTATAAACAACAGAGCTAAAGTACATTACGCATCTAATTAACCCTTTAAGACCTAAGGGTAAAATAGGTAATTTTCACATATTTTGTTCACTTGACTGTAAAATTTTAACAGAATGTGCTATTTTCAAGTGCAAGGTGTCATTTTTTTCAGAAAACAAATGGCTTTCAAAAAAGTACAGTTATTGACCATTAATGCTGTCTGATGAATTAATTAATCTGAATTAGACAAAAAAAAAAAAAAGGGAATATATTTTCTGATTTTTATCTTGAAAAAAAAGACAAAAATCATGATCAAAATAATTCAACACTTCTTACTTCAAAATTCAACTATATTACATATCTAGGTATTTTTGTGACACTGGGTTGCACAGTTTTCATTCAGGAGGCTTTTTTGTTTATACACGCACACATTTACAAGTGCAAGCACATGCATACACCCATACATTTAGACGCACGGACTCATTATGCTGATGCACACACCACATGTGAAAAATTCTCACTCAGCCTGCTCCCAAGTCTCATCAAAAATCATCCCAATCGCCTCGTGTTGTTTACTCTTCCTTCACTATGTTTTCGTTTGTTTCGTTTATTATTTTATGCGATCCAAGTCTCCGCATTCCCTATCTCTCCATTCAATTTCATCCTTTCCGCTCTCCCAGCAATTTGCCGGCATTTGCTGACAGAGCGCATAAAAATTATCGTAATAAGCCGTATATATTGCCAAAAAAAAGTACTAAAAACTAAATCTGCCAGCAGGTGGCGGTAAATGTCTTTTATTCGATTTGTTCAGGAATTCAGAATTCAAGGACTTTTTGAATGGGGTTTTAAATCACTGATTTTCATGATGGTTCCTTCGAAACGTAGATTCATTCAGAAACTAAACACCG
The DNA here is from genome assembly GCA_033026305.1 of Cirrhinus molitorella. NCBI lineage: Eukaryota > Metazoa > Chordata > Actinopteri > Cypriniformes > Cyprinidae > Cirrhinus > Cirrhinus molitorella. The sequence goes on along the minus strand of CM065133.1, from coordinate 4,972,776 downwards.
CTGTTACGCTACAATTCTGTTATGGCTTCAAAGGTAATATGTTCTCTGCAAAATTTAGAAAAAAAACACATAATATTGTGTTTAAAATATAACAATATCAACTTCTTATTTACTAAACTGCTCTATAAAATCACAATGAAGCTTGTGATAAATCATGACAAAAAAAGCACTCGTGTAATATTGCTTATGCTGCCTGTGTGATATAATATTAGACAAAACACATACAGGGGCATTTTTTACACCAATATCTTGAATTTTAGGTCATAACTGCATTTATAGAGTTGCTGCCCCGCATCATATTTGTCAACAGTTAACTATATGAAATATAAGATGATGTACATGTCTGTGGGCGGGGGCCAGCACGGTATTTTTCATAACTAATTAAGCTAACACGTTAAACTGACAGCCTTTGTTTTTACACATTACGGTGCGATGTAATCCTTGTTTAATACTGACTAAACATGATTTAATTTAAATGCATTTAATCTTTATTATTTGCCCATTTCTTTAAGATAGAAATGCTATAGCCACTGTAATTTCTTGAATCTGTGGACATGGTGAGTTTGAGCTTTTATTTTGAAATCACAATAAACAGTTAGCATGTTTAGAAAGATATTGATGTATTCTCCTGTGTTTACATAGATTTATAAACGATTTACCTCAGAAATCTGATGCAGTGGAACACGTTGCGTTTCCAGACAAACGTTATAATAAACCCAAACTCACAGCAATATGCATAGATGGAGTTTGAGATGCATGTAAATGCTAAATGTTTGTAACAGCATTTACTGTGAATTCACAATGGCATTATGCTTTATTATGATTTTTATATGGGTTTAACATAACATGCAGCCTTGGAATAGGCCTAATAATGTGTTTCATGTATTCTCGTCTGTGGAATGTGAGACCTTCTGGTATTTTGCCGGTTACGCTAGGATTTTTTTTAAATCGAGTATTTGAACTGACAGCTCTAGTCCACTGTCAGGTTTCATTTCTTTTTAGGGCTTTTCTGATGACAAGACAGCGCAAAACATGTTTGCTAGCCTTTGTTTGTTACACTCATGGCACCTTCTGTCTAGTCCGCTGAATCGATGACAGCACGCATGTCATTAAAGATGGCAATTGATGAATAACCTTGTGTAGCATGACATGTTTCTTGTTCACAACACAACAAGATTTTAGGAGTCAAAATTCACATAATCTGATACAGTAACCAACAACAAAAAAACATGTAGTCTGAACTGGGCAAAATCTAAAGAAAATGAATCATAATGGTATTATTATCTGCTCATACTAGTATTATGAAACACCATAATTTAACCAAAAATAAAACTGTCATTTATGTCTTTCCAAACCTGTGTGACTTTTTTTCTTCTGTAAGACAAAAAAAGACATTCTGAAGAATGTTGCCAACCGAACAGTTTTGGTAACCATTGACATCCACTAGTATGGAGAAACAAACACTGCACCATTTCTCAAAATAACTTCCACAAAAGAAATAAAGTCTAGCATTTCTTGAACTGACATGAGTGTTAGTAAATGACTTTTCATTTTTAAGAACTGTCCCTTAAAGTAACAAAGCTGTTTTTCCTGTGAGAGTATATAGCTACCTTAAGACCCCAAAAACTGATATAGAGTATAATAAATATTAGGGATGTAACGATAGGTTTTCCGGCCAAAAAGTGTAGTTTGTAAAATATATTTAAACTTCTTATTTTTAACATAAAAGGTCTTTAAAGTTGTGTTTTGGGCCATTATGCTTTGGAACAATATCTGTTAAACAAACTAATACCGAAAGCACAATATGGCTTAATCGCTTCATCAAGTCTGTTTTCACAGTGTTTCAAAGCAAAGCGTGCACTTCGTTCAGGCGATCAGTTTGTGATCCAGTGTTTTCCGTGCCTCAGAACAGCTCAGTTCGCAACAAATGCAGTGAACTTGTTTATCGCATGTGCTGTGACTTTAACGCACATTTGGAAATAAAACGGCCACCAGTTATGCTTTATTTTCATGGCAGATGATTACAGCATTTCAGATTTGTAGGGAGATGTGTTTTCTTAAGCCTGTTTTCACTGAAGCTGGAGTTTTCGGTCAAAATAAAATCTCCACTGCCGTTTCCGTCAAAATAAAAGCTTGAAAAAGTGCAGTATGAATTGCTGACAGCTAGCAGTTGAAATGGGTAATGTTAGAGTTTAGAAATTAGGAAAAAGTATTGTAATTTCCCTACTGTAGTGAAAAGCAAAAATAATATATCCATTTTTTTATTCTAGAGTGCATTATCATATTCTAATTTGTTTAGCTTCCTAAAACACCAGTGTGAATGTAATTTAGACAGTATACTCCAAATAAAAAGAGGCTTGAGTCCCCTTTGAAGTTCAGGTACAAGTCATTTTACTGACTTTTTTCCTGACTGATGTTTTCTTAGTTAAGGACATGGGTTTGAGCTCTTAATTTTGAACTCTCGAAGTGCATTAGATAGAATAACTGAACTTCAAAATGTACAAAATGTTCAAAGGTTCACCTACACTCTGTCTTAAAAACAGAAGTTATAATACCATGCCACATAATACAACTATTTCAGTTACAATATCATAAAATGCAAACAAGGCTTTGGTTTGTTAGGGAAATCATCTTGAATGTCATTGAAGTTGCTCACCATGCCTTCTATCAAGAGTCAAAGCAGGAGCCCATATGAGGGCGCATATGCTCAGTCTGAGGGGAATACAAGTCAAGCCAAGTGCAGAAATCCATCACTCATGATGCCCCACAGTGCCCAAAGGGTATACCGCCCTAGTAATAGAGAACTGGCCGAGACTGATGAAAATTTGGGGTGACAGGGGCTTTCTAACTCTAGAGAATGGAGGATACCATTTTAAACTTCTTAAACTATAAATAAATCGTCATCCGCACATTTGTGAGAGATTTGTGAAGTGCTATGTCAGCACATTATGAAGCTGAAGAAAGAAAGTCATAAATATCTGGGACAGATGTTTATTAGACCACATAGGAACACAAATATAGTTAGAAAAAACAAAACAACAGCACACAAAAATATCACGAAACTCTACCAAGTATCCAGGGCCCAGTAGGTGGCCTCAAAATTACTTAAAATAAGTTACGTAAATAATATACACCAGTTTTATTAATTAAAAATGCCACAATAAATAATAACAAAGAAAAAAACTATAGTTTATCAGGTAATAAATTGCTCTGTTTCAGTAATATACACATATGTGACCCTGGACCACAAAACCAGTCTTAAGTAGCATGGGGATATTTGTAGCAGAAGACAAAAATACATTGTGTGGGTCAAAATTATTTTTCTTTTATGCCATAAACCATTAGGATATTAAGTAAAGATCCTGTCCCATGATGATATTTAGTAAATTTCCTACCATAAATATAGAAAAACTTAATTTTTTATAAGTAATATGCATTGCTAAGAAGTTCATTTGGACAAATTTACATACAATTTTCTCAATATTTAGATTTTTTGCACCCTCAGATTGCATATTTTCAAATAGCTGTATCTCAGCCAAATATTAACCTATTCTAACAAACACCATACATCAGGCTTACAGATAATGTATAAATCTCAGGTTCCAAAAACTGACTGGTTTTGTGGTCCAGGGTCACATATATAATTATGAAATCTGTGGAAAGGTCTATTGATTATAGAGGGAAAAGGTGACCCTGAAGAACAAACAGCCCTGTCATCACTACAGTAGAAGTATCAGAGGAAACATCTAATCCTAAAAAGAGTTTTTGAATATTGTCTTAGACAATTAAGGGCTTTGGAGTTAAAGAGGTTAAGAAACACAGCAAATAACTGATGATGAAACACTGTTGGGAAGCCGGTTACATGTTTACGCACATGCTGTTCTCTGGACTATCGCTGCGCGAGTGACATGAGACAAAACACAACCGGCTTCATTGTTCAAGAGCTAAGAACATCACATGCAAATAAGATGCAAATCGTTCGTTTTAAACCGCGAGGCTAAACACTGAAATGCATTAAAATAAAAGCACATGCAAAAGTATGAGCAACTCTTTGCTTCGCATTAGTTTTGCGGATCTGTTCGATCAGCCATTGATTCTTTTCATAGCTCCATCCGTGTCTTGTATGACACTGAGACATTTAAATAAACCGTTTACCGCACACACCATCATCATCAATCAACATTACCCTTCCGTACTCTGATCGGACAGCGGTGATAATACACTGCTCAGGTCACGACAACACAATCCACAAACACGCAGATCAAGGCAATGCGCATTACACTCGTTCCTCCAAAAAGTCAGCTGAAAGGCTGTTCTTACCTTGTACGTGGACTCATCATTCATTCAAACTCCAGTGTTTTGTCTGGGTGAACTGGACATGAATGTGCTTGATCTCAGCATTGCACAGACCCTATAGCGAGCTGACGTCATCATTTTTTTCCACTCGGCCAGCGAGCGAGTGCGCATGACCACACAAGGTAGATGTAGTGATGTCTAACGGGAGATGTAGTATAGGTTAACGGCAGGTACAACGACTCAAATAAGGTTGGTTGAAGTGTCGGTAAGATACCTTATATATTCACAAGAAAAAATATGGACAAATATGGACAAACCAAGCGTTTGTTTTGACACAGCGGTTGGGTTAAATGTTTAACTATACCCAACCTTCTGGGTATAGTTTTATTTAACTAATGTTTAGAAACTACTCTATGTGTGACCCTGGACCACAAAACCATTTTTTTAAATTGAGATTTATATGCATCATCTGAAAGCTGAATAAATAAGCTGTCCATTGGTGTATGAGTTTGTTAGGATAGGACAATACTTAATATTTAATGATTGTTGAGTTAAATTTAAACAAACCACGGTTAAAGTCAGTGGGTTTGTCACTGCTCATATTTCACACAACGCTGGGTTGTTTTTAACCCAGCATTTTTAAAGTGTAAAAATAATACGTCATAAATGATATCTGGCCTTCATAAGAAAAAAAGATTTAGCTGAGATACAACTATTTGAAAGTCTGGAATCTGAGGGAGAAAATCACCTAAAATTAAGTTTTGATATATAATTACGGTAGAAACTTTACAAAATATCTTAATGGAACATGATTTTTACTTAATATCCTAATATCCTTGGCACAAAAGAATAATCTATAATTTTGACCCATACAATGTATTTCTGGCTGCTGCTACAAAATATACCCATGCTACAGACACATAATTACTAGAGGCCTCAGCAATAATCAAAAGGTAAACATGAATTAATTTAGTAGTTTAAAAATGTTTATTATTTAATTATTATTTATTAAGCTTATTATTAATAAATGTTAATTTATTGAACATATTAATAAATGGTATTTTCCAACCTATTTTGTGTTCATTTTAAGCAAGATATATAGTAATTTTTAAAGCTATAGTTGAGTTAAATTTAATCCAACCGCTGGGTCACAACAACCCAATCGCAGGGTTTGTCCATATTTCACTCAGTGCTGGGTTGTTTTTAACCCAGCATTTTTTTAAAGTGTAAAAATAATACGTAATAAATGATATCTTAATGGCCTTCATGAGAAAAAATACTGATATTATTATTATTTATTTTTTATTTTTTAACAAAAGTTGCTGCAATCTAAAAAAATGCTGGGTGAATATGGACAAGCCCAGAGGGTTGTTTTGACACAGCAGAGGTTCAATTAACTCAGCTATTGCTTAAAATTAAATATATTTCTTGAATACAATTAACCCAAATAGGTTTGAAATTAACATTTATAAATATGTTTAATAAATGAACATTTACTAAAAAGTTGAACAAATAATAAACTTTTTTTAATTGCTTATTAATAAATGTTCAGCTTTTGCTTATTGCTGATGCCTCTAGTAATTATGTCTGATTTTTAATTTACAACATATTTTGCGTTCATTTTAGGACAGCCATATAGTCATTTTTAAACAATAGTTGATTTTAATAAAATTACCCAGAAGGTTGGGTTAAACATTTAACTCAACAACTGGGTCAAAACAAACCAGTCGCTGAGTTTGTCAATATTTAACCCAGCATTTTTTTAGTGTTGCTTATCTTTTTATTGATTAATTAATTTATTTATTTATTTACAGTTTCTAAATAAATAAAGCAGTAACTGATATCATGCAACCGCAAATCTGATTTGATTTCAGGCAAGCTATAGCCTTGACTTTTTTTATTGTTAATTTCAAAGAAAAATGCTAACTAAAATTGGAAGAATAAATAATTTAGTAGGTCTCTATATGGAAAAATACCTTGAATTAATACAGCTATAACATGACATGTCTTGTCCCTAAAGCTCACTTCACTGGTCTTGAGTCTTGACTCACTCCTTTGGCAAATAACAGTTTAGGATTAAATAAACATCCCTTGATACTTCAAAAAATGGCACAGTTTGTTAACAGGCTCCAGTCAAAGTTTACATCACTTTGCGCTTAATCTTTTTAAGAATGAACATACAGGGCTATAGTGCCATATAGCCTTTGAGGATGACATGCTCCCCTTCCCATATTAAATATTCAGATTAGCAGTCAATCGATATGGGTTTTTCAATGATTTTTAAACATTTATAGTCAGAATATTTGGTTACATCCTCAGGAGTGTATACTATAACCAAAGCTCAGTAAATTTGAAGAGCTAACAAGCTCTTTTTTGGTCATTGCTTATTAAATTACACCTCTCTTCTTTCCCTGGCTGTTTCTTAAGTACAACATTACCTTGTTTATTATGGCTTCCCTTCCTGTTGCTCTGCCTCTTCCTTCTCCATATTAAATTAAGGAGTGAAGTTGTGGATTTTTTTTTTTTTTTAAAGCTGGAAAGGAGCTGTTGTTTCACAGGGGATGTCCAAGTCACATGACGCTACAGGGTGAATCACTGGATGCTGTAAGAAGATGGTCTCTTTCACAAGCATTGTACAAAGCAGATGCTTGAGGCTCTTTCATATCACTCACAGTCTGGCGTGTAAGTAATGTGACACTGTGAACTGTTTTTCCTCATTTTCGGTGTTCTTTATGGCCAGGAGGATAATGGCTCCCAGACATACAGGCACCCTGAGCTTCGGCGCATCCAGCCTTTGTACATTCAGGACAGGATAAATCCATAAAGACGACACGTGGGAGCCAGGGGTTTTCCGCATATTAAAAGAAGGACACAGAGGAGACGATGAATGTCTTCAACTTTTTTCTAAAATACAAACATGAAAGAAGAGCCCTCATGAAAAGTTCAATGAGAGATTTTATCAGGTTAATGGCCTTTGGTTATGATAGTAAGTCGATGAAGTGCATCAGTCAGTTAGAGCTGTATTGTATCTGTACCTGAATGATCCACAGCTGTGTTTTTTGTTAAGTTAAAGTTGTTCATGAGTCCCTTGTTTGTCTTGAACAAACAAGAAAAATCCTTCAGGTCCCACAAATTCTTTGGTTTTCCAGCACTTATGTGTATTTCAACGCTTTCCAACAATGGCTGTATGATTTTGAGATCCATCTTTTCACACTGAAGACAACTGAGAGACTCATATGCAACTATTACAGAAGCTTCAAACGCTCACTGATGCTCCAGAAGGAAAAACGATGCATTAAGAGCCGGGGGTGAAAACTTTTGAACAGAATGGAGATGTGTAAATTTTTTCTTATTTTGCCTAAATATCATATTTTTTATTTAGTACTGCCCTTCAGAAGCTACAGAAGATACTTACATGTTTCCTAGAAGACAACGTAAGTTCAATTTACCCTGATCTTAAAATTCATAAAATTTTCACCCCCTGGCTCTTAATGCATGTTTTTTTTCTTTCTGGAGCATCAGTGGACGTTGGAACCTTCTGCAATAGTTGCATATGAGTCCCTCAGTTGTCCTCAGTGTGAAAAGATAACTATACAGCCCAATATACAGTCATATCGCATGGCTACCAGTGTGATATTGTGTTTATACAACACCTTGAATTCACAAGTGTGTAAATACATAAAAAAACAACAGAGTGTCTCTGAAAATGAACTACTACTTTCCGCCACGGATTCAAATCTCAAGTTGACAATTCAGTAGCTGAGCCCAAGCCTTCACTACTAATTAGAGAACTTCACTTTAGAGCTAGTAACAAAGAAACATTGAGTTGCTTAATTGAAAGCTTATTGTATTAAAAGCTCACTGTATTATAGAGTCGAGTACTGTATTATGAGAGAAAAATGAACTGATCAAGTGTGATTAATGTTACCTGCATCTGATACAGCATTCATTCTTCAGCTCAATCTCATATTCACAATAAAATATTAGTTTGAATGTCCTTTGAGCGAAGCGATATCTTTGTTGTAATATCCTTTCATCTGTTAAGGGTGATATCCGATAACAGTGCTGCTCAGTGCATTTGTTGGCTGCATCTTATAAGGTGTTGTTAAAAAAAAAAACTTCCTTGTTTGCAACCCTGTTTCAGTCTCTTTCAATACAAAGGTATTTACTGCAGACTCACTCATAAAAACTGTCTCTTTTCGCCATTCAGTAGCGGAACAATGTAACTAAAATCACCATTACGAGCACACAGTTTCCCAATACTAAACACTATGATTAAATACTACTATTTATATAAAATATAATTTGTTGAATAATAATATTTAATGAACAACAACAACAGCCATCATATAAGCTGCTAGGCAATTCAGTCAAAAGTACAGCAATAAAGTGACATAAAATTTTGCCCTCATCCAAAACTATTTGCTCTGGAACAAATAATAGATTAATGAGACCAAAAAGTGCCAGTCAGATTTACTCAAAACAAATGATCATTTTCAATTTACCATTTTATTATATAACCATTATAGAGACATCAGAGCCAGCTGCAAATTCCAGAAGATCTGCACGAGGTAAAGCTGCTTTTGGCGGGTTCATAAGGCCTCTGAAAATGCTGAAGCAAATTTTTAAACAGACGTTATTCGTGCCGTCTTCTGTGGTGCACTGCTACAAATCAATATGAGTTGACTTTCGAACTTGTAGTACCAGTAAAAGGGTTTAGGGGGAACTGACTGAGGAAAAGAGGAATGAGACTTTATTTATGATTTCTTAGGAGAGGCTCTATTACAAAAGTCAGCTTTAGGGCACTAGAACACTTTAAAAAGTCGCTCGAGGAATAAAGTTGATCCACATTTAAAGCGGATGAGTATCTTGTCTTGCCATCCACTTGACAGCTTAGACCGCTGAGCAGCTGTGTTTACCTCCTTCAGTGGAATTTAATATAGAGCGAAGGAAAAGACCTACCTGCCTTTAAATGGACCAGAACCCCCCCCCCCCGAGGTTGTTCCAACAGTTAAGTGTTTCCCCAACAGCACCAAGCACAGTCACACTGGGTCTCAAAAGCCTGTTTGTCAAATCCCAGAAGACGAGGTTAAGAGGTCTAGAAGTTGTCGTAATAAATCAAAACGTATTAGCAGTGACAGTTTAACATCTTTCATTGAATGATTTATGGCTGGACTATAGGTGGCATGACACGTTTGTTAGGTTTATTGGTCAAATCTTTGACAAAACACAAAACCAGAACTTTGACCACAGTGTGGGGCCAGGGAAGTGATCACAAACACCAGATGGAATTTGTATATTCAGGTTTATTAAATTATGATGAGTTCAGTAATAGGCTGTAACATTTTCTATGTGGCAAATATAATGTATTCACTGTTCAGACACAACTGTTAGCTCATTGTTTGTTTTACATAAAATAATAGTTCACCCAAAAATGGTGAAGATTTACCCATCTACAGGCCATTCAAGATGTAAACGAGTTTGTTTCTTCAAACAAGAAACAAATGTTTGGAGAAATTTAGCATTGCATAATTTGTTCACCAATGGATGCCCTGCAGTGAATGTGTGCCATCAGAATGAGAGTTGATAAAACAATTTTACTAAAATAAGAGGTATCATACAAATATATGTTATTGTTACAACTGAGGGACTCATATTCAACTATTACAGCAGGTTCAAACGCTCACTGATGCTCCAGAAAAAAAAAACATCATGCATTAAAAGTCAAGGGGTGAAAACTTTTGGAATTTAAAGATCAGGGTAAATTTAAATTATTTTGTCTTCTGGGAAACACTATTTTCTGTATCCCCTGAAGGGCAGTACTAAATGAAAAAAAAAATATCATATTCAGGCAAAATATGAAAAATATCCACATCTCCAGTCTGTTCAAAGGTTTTCATCCCCCGCTGCATGTTTTTTTCCTACTAAACCATAAGCGTTTGAACCTTCTGTAATAGTTGCATATGAGTCCCTCAGTGTGAAAAGATGGATCTCAAAATCATACAGTCATTGTTGGAAAGGGTTCAAATACACAAAACTGCTGGAAAACCAAAGAATTTGTAGGACCTGATGGATTTTTTCTGAGGAACAGCAGGTTTAACTGTTCATGTCAAACAAGGGACTCATGAACAACTATCACTAAATAAAAGCTGTGGATCTTTCAGGTAAGAACACAGTATTAAGAATCAAGGGGATGTAAACTTTTGAACCGTGTAATTTTTATAAATGCAACTATTATTTTCTCTTGTGGACTATATGTAAACATCTTTTATGCAAAATCCTATTCAGGTCAGTACTAAATAAACAATAACATGCATTTTGTATGATCCCTCTTATTTTGGTAAAATAATTAACATTTAGCAGATTCTGAAAGGGGGAAGTAAACCTTTGACCTCAACTGTACACAATTAGGATTTATTGTTGGATTTATTGTTTATACAGGAACATGGAACAGTATTTTGGCCAGAAGCAACAGTATAAGGTTAAAACAGCTTAATGATAAATTTGTTTCTTACAAACATGCAACTTTTCGCTTCACAAGATGTTATTTGATGAACTGGAGTCATGTAGATTCCTTGTGGAATAATTGTGATTGTTGTCGTGTAAGTGTATCCTAAATATAATTTGTCTCAAAACACTGAGGCATGTTTCTGTGAAACTGATGTGACCAGTCGTGCTTCTGTCAGTAAAACAATTTCAGCAGACACATCTGTATGGCAGAACACCTGTCTGAGAGATCAAAGTGCAGGAACTCACCGCAGAACCAAAGCCATTATTTCACAGCACTGTGGACAGGTGTTTGCTCGCAGCAGATTCTGAATCTGAAACACAGTCAACAAGATAAGAACATACAACATACAAGATTTGCCTTTGTACATCTCATCATCTACAGTTGCATATTGTGAGGAGATCTAAAAAAGGAGCTATGAGGGAGATATACAGTACTGTATTAAGGAGTTATTCTTCTCTTAGCCAGAAACAACAAGATAATGGATTGGACTTGGGTATGTTCCAGAGTCAGTGTCCTGTGAACTAAGTTCACAAACTTAATGTGTAGCAGAATCCTTAAAGGGATAGTTCACCCAAAATGAAACTACTGTCATGAATTTCTCACCCTCATGTTGTTCCAAACCTGTAAGACCTTTGTTCATCTTCAGAACACAAATTAAGATATTTTTTTATGAAATCTGAGAGCATTTCTGACCCTGCAAATCAACTGACACGTGCAAAGGCCAGAAAGGTATAGGTCATTTTTGACATCAATGGTTCAACCGTAACTATGAGAGCATTTTTTGTGCGCAAAATACTCCGATTAAACACGAAGTAAAGCTAAAGTTGTTTACAGAGTTGTACAAAATGATCATATGGAAGCCTATTTCTGCCACTTGAGAAAAAAAGGGGTAGTTTATAGCCCAGGAGATGTTTTTCTTAATGCTGTTAAGTTAATGGAGACAGACTTTATTGTTCACGGTTTTCTCCACACTATCTGTTGCTACTGTGTCCTTGTTAAAATGTGTTAATTAAAGAGCTGCTCTTCGTTATGTCACAGGGCCTCTGGGGAGCAGCATGAGTCAAATAGAGCCTCACACGCAATGGACAACATGCTCGTTGTGTTTTTGGAAATGGACTTTCTGCCCCCAGTTTTTAGTTTCTTTGCTATCTTATCTGACCCAATCTCACCCACCTAAGCAAAGTGTACTGATGTTGTAAAACATTAAAGAAAGGCTTTTTTTTATGTAATTGGTTTACTGTAGTAACTACAATTTGGTGTATAGCCAGGAAAATCTCATTGATTTTTAGAATCAACAGAAAAGAGCACAAATCTTTGAATTTGGTGTTCATTGCCCAATACAAATGATAAGCTCAGCTGGATAAAATCAATTAGAGATTCACTAGGCTTGCACTTTCTCTAGATTCATATAGTGGATTTTATTATTACTGCATGACATAAAATCATGTCAATCCTGCAGAGATACTGTAAATATGTAAACAACATTATTTTTAAACGTCAAATATAATTACTGTTAGGATATGATAAATTTAAGCAGTACATAATAATAAAAATATATATATAATATCGTAATGTTTTGTGGAAAAACTACATTCTTCTTCTTTACAATGTACATATGTTCAAGAATATAGTTGATTTATACAGAAATATGAGACCCTGTACCACAAAACTCGTCATAAGGGTTTATACATCATCTGAAAGCTGAATAAATAAGCTTTCCATTGATGTATGTTCATTGGAATAGGACAATATTTGGCCGAGATACAACTATTTAAAAAAATATGAGGGTGAAAAAAAAATAAATCAAAATACTGAGAAAATCGCCTTAAAAGTTGTCCAAATGAAGTTCTTAGCAAAGCATATTACTAATCAAAAATTATGTTTTGATATATTTATGGTAGGAAGTTTACAAAATATCTCTATGGAACACCATCTTTACTTAATATCCTAATGTTTTTTGGCATAAAAGAAAAATCTATCATTTTGACCCATACAATGTATTTTTGGCTATTGCTACAAATATACCTGTGCTACTTAAGACTGGTTAAATGTACTTATATATATATATATATATATATACTGCCTTCAGGACAATTACAAGTAAATAACTTCAGCTTTTAGGAAAACATGCACTGTAAAAAACAAAAAAACATAATTTGTTGAGTCAACTTAAAATAATTTTTACCCTGTTGCCTTAAAATTTTAAGTTCAGTCAACTCAAATAAGTTCATTCAAATTGAAATGTTAAGTTGTACTAAGTTACAACTTAGATATTTAAGTTGACTAAACTAAAAATAGTTTGTTAAACTTAACATCTGTGTTTGTTACTCGACTAAGTTGAATCAACTCAAATATTTAAGTTGTCACTTAGTAAAACGTAACATTTCAAGTTGACTAAACTTTTTTAGAGTTGACTGAACTTAAAATTTTAAGGCAGCAGGGTAACAAATTATTTTAAGTTTACTCCATAAATAGTTTTTTTTTTACAGTGTGTTGTCTTTATAATAATGCACCTAATATTTTATTTTCACACAGTATAAATGAGTCTGCATTAATAAAAATATTCATCTGCATTTATATTTTAGGGCTTTTGGTGGTCCCTGATGTCAAACGTTATAAAAACCCTCAACTAAAACGACTGTCATTAATGTGATTAAAAACACCCAATCTCTTAAAACGCCCTTTGTCTTTGCAAACATGCAGTTGGTGTGGCTTTAGCAAAGACCTGCTGGTAATCGGATTTGCAGTTTTCTTTTCTGGATTCCTGTTTGTTTTGCCAATGTCCACAGTAACTAGAGTCCAAACTGGACAACACAGTCTCACTGAACATGGCACTTCACGTGTTTCGGCCACACCTTGTATTCTGGAAAGAGCATGGACACATACTTAACATACCGTTCCACATGTTATATTTCTCCCTGCACCATGCACTTAGTGTTTGGGAACGTTTTGGTCTTTTGCAATAGCTTGTGCGAGAGGTCACTGATAAGAGGGGTGGTGGGAGACGGAGAGAGACCTTTCCACCTCTGCCGGACTGTGTTATCACTCACGCACCCTTGATGGGTGTGTGTTTGTGTGTGTGTGTTTGAAAGGGTGATCTGCATCCTGTCAGTTCTCACGATGAGCTGTGGATAGTGGACTCATTTATCACGTCTTGAACAACTCTTTTCCTATTTATGATCCCTTGCATGTTCATTAGACTAAATCATGGACTATTTTATCAATGTCCTTGCTACCTTTCTGGGCCTTGAACGTGTCTATGCAGGGTCAGAAAGCTCTCGGATTTCATCAAAAATATCTTAATTTGTGTTCCTAAGGTCTTACGGGTTTGGAACGACATGAGGGTGAGTAATTAATGACAGAATTTTAATTTCTGGGTGAACTATCCCTTTTAAAATTCCACTTTAACCATGATGCAGACCCAAATGGCACTGACAAAGAGTTTCTGCAGGATTTAATACGCTGCCATGCATGCTTTTGTCAATGGTTCTCTATATGAAGGGCCGGAGGCTTCACAGCATGACTTTACGATTACAACCCAGCAGACCGTTTAATGGTTTTCAGCCCAGGGCCCTTTCCATGATTGAGGTGGGGCTGATTGCTGATGGCTCTAATGTGAATCTCTACGAGACAGAGCGATCAATGGGATGAGAAGCACGTAACAAAGCCACTGCTCTGTTCGCCAGCTGCCGATCGCCAGCCTTGGTCTTTCCTGGGAAGTTAATGTTTCCAGGCGGTCCATGACCTGGAATGCTCACATATGCAGTTCAAGCACTGTGGCTCAGTTCCTAAACCAAGTGGGCTGCCCTGTTTTAAGTCAGTGTAGGCTGTTATTTTATGCTGCAAGTTTAGTAAAAAATAAATACATATTATTAATATTTTACCCAGTGTTTGTGTGCTTGTATGCCCCCATGCTGTTCTTTTGAACTTTATATTCATCAAAGATTCTTGATCAAATGTATCATGGTTTTCTACAGAAATATTAAGCAGCACAGCTTGTTTCAACATTGATAATAATAAGAAATATATCTTGAGCACCAAGGAAGTCATCATAGTTGGGTAAACTTCAAGAGGTCAGTTATGCAATAGCGCGGCTACGTTGGTGAACTCAGATGTAAACAACAACATGGATGGTTAATGTACTACTGAATAGTTGTTCTGCTAATTTATGCTGTCTAAAGCATGGGGAAAATGTGTGGAAGCTGCTAAATCAAATAGAGAAGGACTTAGTATGCACAATATTTTGACAAACTAATGTTAGGTCGTAAATATACATATGAGCTGTATTAATTAAGATATTAACATAATATTTTATCCAACTGACTGGAAAAAATAAGAACAAACATGAATGTTAAGATTCTTGCCCTGGAAATCCTGGTTCACTTTGGCCAACCACAAATGCCTGCTCTTCAGACAGTTTTTTGTGCTCTCCTCCTTGATTTGTTAAAACTTCTGGCAGCCTGTAGTACTCCAAATGTTTTTCCCCATCCGACTGATTAGTACAGCCCAAAACAAGACAATAATTGACCATTTTCAGCAGCAATAATCAGCCAAATATGCGAGTTTCATTCAGTTCAGTGGCATTGTTTAGGCCAGTTAGGCCAATATGGACGATTGATGACGCGTCCTTAAAATCTTATTCACATTTGCTCAAATAGCAAAACAAAAACTCTACGGTAGCGTTTTCACAACTTCCAAAAAAAAAAAAAAAAAAAAAATATTGAGAGATAGCAGCCAGAAGAAAGAACGATGTCAAATTTAGAAATTAGCATTGCTATTTTATTTATTTATTTACTTATTATAATTTGATGCAAATGTGATATAATGCAAAGTATAGTGTTATAAATGTACAGACAAAAAATTAAAATATATAAACAACAACAAAAAAAAAAACTTTAGAGGATTTACGATTGTGATGACCGTTGAAACGCGTCATCACAGTCTTGTGAAAAGCGACCATTAGAACCTCTTCAGGTTCTTTCCTCAAACTCAAACCTTCCTTACCATATTAGGAAGCCAATACTAAACGACTAAAAGCGCTGAGGTTTATGAAGATGTGGGCCATCTGGAGAGATGGCCATGGGCCGGTGGAGAAGCACACTTACCGTCTCCCTGCAGCTGTCGCTCTGTCCCAGACCCCTCAACCCCGGTAAAATTCATTCATCTGACTTCTCTCGCCGTATGTAGGCTATCAATGTCTCCGCTCAGACCATGAGTATGGATTCGGTTGCACCCAGCATATGGTTATATTCATTAGAAGCAGGCACAGACGCCTAATTGCTGAATTTAATTTGAATAAATTTAACGTGTAGATAACGTAACACGTGCCATAAATGAAAAAGGCGCCTGGATTATAATGTAATTAAGCTTTAACATTAAATTAAACTCCTGCAGCAAGCACACACTCTGTCTTTCCATTATGGAAAGCCTTATTTCCTCCCAATGCCCACGTGCAGGATCTGGACTTCCACACCTTCCACTGGAATGCATTTATGTTTATTTTTTACAAAAATGACCTAAGCAGATGCTCACTTAACTTATTTAAAAAGACAAAATTACATATTGGTCATAGCGCTATTTATTCCCACTAGAGATCTAAATATCCTAAAAAAGTTCACTCAAAAATAAAAATCCGGTCATCGTTTACTCACCCTCATGACAAATTTATGTTGTTATTTTTTCCATAGAAAATAGTGCGTGCTTTTCTTTTTACGTTTTGGAGCATGAACCGGCTAGTATTTGTCACTATGAGCTGTGATTACATGAAAGAACTCATGAAAGAAAAAGGTAGAATATGTGTTTGAAAATATGTATTATAAATATCTCAATTTTGCGGTACATTGCCATATAAATTTAATTAGACTCTGCTTAGACTCTAAACACCAGCTGGTGTATCAAAGCATCTTTTTCTATAGAAAAAGCAGATGCTGCACTCGTGTGGTCATAATGGGTAGTGCACGAACCTCAATGTACCTATGTCACAATATACAGCATGTTCATTTATTTAGCAGGGCTAAACTGGTAGATATATCTATTGGTTAATAACAGTAATTACTTTTTTTGAAGCACAAGTCAAAAGTCAAAACACTGAACTCTCGAGCAGCTTTCTTGTTCATTGCTGCGATTTCGTACGAATTGCGTTATCCTCAACTAAACAAACAGCGTTAAAACTGATTTCTAGTCATCCACCTTATTTTTGGCCGTAAGAGTGGGCGCGGCCATTTGTAAATTTTATTCGTTTGGCTTCCGTTCTCATCCGCATCTAGTTATCTTTAGCTGTACAAAAGTCGTTTTGCTGCTTGATATGGCAAATTAATGTGTCTTCCATATTATTTTAATGTATTATCTTGTCTATGAACACACTTTTTAGTGCAAACCGTTTTACCGTTTACTGCATTTTGTTATTCTTCTCTTTGTTTCCCAATAGCGGCTAATGAACCGGAAGTCTCACCCATAGGCTTACCTCCGCGTTTAAGAATAAGGTGAATATTAGTATCCTCTGATGATCTCCACATAATCTATACAAAATAGCCATTTGTTTGCGAATGCTTGATGTATTCTTTCTTTAACCACTAAGAGGCGCCATTTAGCAACGACTGTTGCATTTCAATCACATTTGCACTTACGGTGTTTTTTTCTACTAAATTAAGCGACTTGTTACATAACTTGGTTATGTAAATATTGCCTGGTTGTTTATGCATCATGCTTTTTTGGACCTTAATAACTGACTAATGTCTTCCTTCCATCTTCATTTTACTTTAGAAAAGCTTAATTTCATACATTATAGCCTACTATCTCCACATTTGTAGTTGGATCATGCAAAGTTAAAGAAGCTTTTGTCACATCCCATGAAAACATTTATCTTATTATGCACATGAATACAATAGTTGAATATAGGCTAATATCTAGGTCATTTGCGCAGGAAAATGAAGAGTCATTTAGTCAACATAAAGATGTAATGAGGGAGGTACTGTGAATGTGGGCAGTTAGATAATGTTATTACCAGTGAAAAGGCTTGTATTCCAAAGCCATTTCTTCTTTTGAATAAATGAGCTCAATTGATGAAAAAAAAAAAAATACTAAAAAACAAATTTGTAGTTATATAATGTAAAGCCTAAATTCTCAAACTTTTAGGGTTCTCCCTCAAGCTCAAGCAGTAGAGATTTTGGTTCTGCTTTGTCCTTTTACAAGAATGTCGGCTGGATTTTAAAAGTCATGTTCACACAAACACCATGTCAGTGGAGTTGAAAAAGTGGCATAAAAAATTCAGGTGCAAACACTTTTCACTGCAATCAATACCCAGCATCACCTGCCCTGAGCAAGCAAACACACTGCTAATGTGTCACTTCTGTGGCCTATATGTCTTGACTTGCTTTTGGGTAGCTGTGATATTGGGAATAAAAAAAATCAACATTAAAATCAACACTCAGCAACTGGCCGAATATAATGAAAGGTGTCAGACCATACGACATTATCTTCCCCATTGGCTTTTCACACTGAGGAGGGTTGAAAGTGTCTTTATAATACATGCTGTCTTTTGTACCGTTAATGACAGGCAACAAAATATCACTGTTGGATAAGAGGAGTCAGAATGTTTAAACAAACAACCGTGAGATGAGCCAGTGAACGTGAGGCACGACTGGCAGCTTTACAACTGCATTATAATGATGAGATCAATGGTTTATAAGTCATCTTTCATGACTCCCAATGTTGAGGATTCGTCTGGAAATCTTTGTTTCTTAGACATTCAGATTCTGTTCAGTATTACACTTTATTACTGATTTAAGCAATGTTCATTTTAGAGTAGCTATAATAGATTAAGACTATTTCAAAATTATACATTTTCATTGTTTGTTTATATTTGAAGAGTACAGATGCAAACCCCCCCTAAAGCCATCTCAGTCAAAAATTAGAAATGATACTGAGTGAATGCCCTCGACACATATTATACATCCATCAAATACTTTTACTTCAAACTCGCTAAAATCCCAGCCTCAGCCCAACTGACCTATCGCTAAGCCCCGCCCCCCTTAGTTACTGTTGCTGCCTCGGACAAACAAATGGAGTTTCCCACTGTATTACAGCTGTCAGTGTGAAAACCTTGTCTGAAGATGTTTTTGATCAATAGGGCTTTAATATGCCATGAAGAGATATATAAATGATTTTAAAATAAATATGGTGTGTAACATGATTCATTTGAAATCAAGGGTTTACAGAACGCAATGCAAACAGAAGAAATCTCATGTTACGGTCATCACGATCACAGATGACAACATCCAGGATCACCACTGTTCATGTATCGCAGTGCAAGATTAATTATTTTACATTTAACCAGTTTAACATGGAGAGGCACTGAAATGTAGACCTTCGTTTATGTGTTTTTGACCTACACTGTACATGACGTGAGAATAGTTAGCTGAGTATGTTAGCATGGATTCACTAACTTTAACGTTAGCTAGTTTTAGCCAGAGATATTAACGATATTTCCAGACATTACCTGCTTGAGCAGATGAAAAAGGCCACTTAATGAGAGTATGACCACCAGAAAAAAATGTTAAATAATAAAATAAATTCCAAATTCCATTGCCAATCCTATCAGGATACCTGGAATCAGTGTTACAGATTCCTCAGGCACATTGTTTTATTATTTTTGTAGCATAAACACCATTAAAACGACGAGAGCTTCGGATCTACCAATGTTTCTCTATGGCGCTGTAACCTACAGATGTCCGAGTTCCATCTCCGTGCAGCTGATACTCAATTGCCATTGGCTCATCTGCGTTCTATGGGCGGGGCTTACCGATAGGTCAATTGGAAATACCCAGAGCCGTTGAGAATCCATTTCTAAACGGCTCTGGAAGCACCGATACTTAGGTAGAAACCTATACATCGGAGCCTGATAAAAAATCAGTTAGATGGATCGTCAGATGGATTTAGAGGCATTTGCATCCGAACTTTTCATTTGTTTATAACATATATATATATATATATATATATATATATATATATCGGCCAGCCCTATTTGCTACAAGATAAAGTAGTGAGTGTACAGCTTGTATAACAGTGTAAATTTACTGTTCCCTCAAAAAAACTCAACACACAGCCATTAATGTCTAAACCGCTGGCCACAAAACTGAGTACACCCCTAAGGTAATCGTTCTGTGCACCCTAGTGACAGCATAATTGAGCAAAAACAGACAACATTGTGTCTAAAATGTAAGTCACTTAATTTTAATTTCTTTATAGTTTATAGAACTACTATTGTATAAAATCAGTGTCACATTGCAATAGTGTTGATTATTGTTGATAATGTTTTGCAAACTAGTCTTAGGTTGCTCGTCCGATCGGAACCAAACCAGTGCAGGAAGATTTTCTGGAGAAAGAGTATCAGTAATTATCAAAAAAAAAGTACTTTTGACTCACCGTCGCAAAGGGATGTTTGAATGGGGAAGGGCAGCTTTTACTAAAATGGCTATAACTTTTGAACAGAATGAGATATCTTCACCAAACTTACGAGTATGTAAGAGCTCAATCTGAGATCACATAAAATAAGTTGTGGAGCTTGGCCACTTGGTGGCGCTATAAAAGGGAAAAAAACATAACAGACTGTTTGATGAAGATGAGATGTCATAAATGCATTTACACTACAAAATTGCAAACGAATAAGTAATTTTATAAGATGAATATTTTAACTATTTTTTTTATAAGAATAATGTTTTTACTTTTTAAACATGCAAATAAGAAATGTTACATACAAATCACAGTTTGAATGAATGAGTCACTTAGTCCTTCATTGAACAGATTCGTTTAAATGGCTGATTCATTTAGAAATGAAGCCAAGCGACTGTCTTCATGAATGGATTACTGAATCATTGGCTCACTCGATTTGTTCAAAAACGTGGATTCATTAAGTAACTAAACACCAATGTGCTGCTCTGAGAATCACAACAGTTCTGTTGTGGCTTTGATTGCAAGTATTTTTGTCAGCAAATTTGAGCAAAAACAGACAATATTGTGTCTAAAATGCAAGTCACTTAATTTTAACTTCTTGTTTATAAAATCAGTGTCACATTGCAATCGTGTTGATAATTGTTGATAATGTTTTGCAAACTAGCACTAGGTTTCTTGTCCGATCAGAACCAGTGCAGGAAGAATTTCTGGAGAATGAGTATCAGTAATTATCGAAAAAAAAAAAAAAAATTTAGACACGTCACAAAGGGATGCCAAAATGTTTGAATGGGCAGCTTTTAGTAAAATGGATATAACTTTTAAACGGAATGAGATATCATCGCCAAACTCACAAGAGCTCAATATGAGTTCACATGAAAGAGGTTGTAGAGCTTGGTCACTTGGTGGTGCTATAAAAGGGGAAAAAAACATAAAAATGTTTATAACTACACAACTGTTTGTCCTATCGACGTGAAAATCAACCACTGGGGAGGGCAATTCTGCATTTTTCAAGGGTGTGAACAATTGTATATTACACGTTTTTTCACACATACAAACGATATTCGTATCATACATAAGACCTCCTCATTTAAAACAACTTCATTGCCTCTGAACCATTGATGTCAATTAAACTTTTTGTTAAACTGAGAAAATCCTATGTTTCCTATGTAAAGTCCTAGGTTTTTTGCTTGATGTGGAAAAAACACTGCAGTGCAATTCTCTGGATTCTCTATGTTAATATTTATAAAAATTTTCTTTGTAAATGTACCCTTTGGCAATCTATAAAGGGGTTGTTTAGAAAAGGGGCATCTCCAAATATACCCAAAATCCTATAAAGCCTAAACAAAAACTCAAATCTTCACGAAACCTAGTGAACACATGCGACAGGTGATTATAAACAAGCATGCAAAGTTTTAGGGAGATTGGACCACAGGTGGCACTATAACAGTCATAAACGTTGAAAAACATAATGTTTCTATATGGTAAATATAGAATATATATATATATATATGTGTATATATATATATATATATAGGTGATTAAGGTGGTTACATTGCTTGCTAAACAATATCATAATCATTTATAATAAATGCCTTAAACTGCTTGAACAGCAGATTTAATTATGTTAAATGATTGAGACAAAGCTATATAGGATTTTCTCAATCATTTAACAAAACTTTTGATTGACAGCAGTGAGTAATTACTGCATGCAGCTATACATTTCTTCTCGTTATTTCTCTATAGCGGCTAATTTACTGGAAGTCTCATCCATAAGCTTACTTTCACATTGAAGAAAAAGGTGGATAAGTTCAAGGTAAATAATAAGAAGAACTTTGAACTGCAAACCAGTGTGTGTATAATTATGTCAATGTACCATAACAATGTAACATAATATAATAAAAAATACCAGTGTAAACTATCAAGCAGCATAACAATCTGTTTTGTAAAGGAACCGATGTACAACTAGAAGCAGATAATGCAAGAAGCCTTATATTCAAATTACAAATTGTCACAGCGGCTGTTGCATTAAAGATAAGGTAAATAATAGTCTGTGGCCTCATATCAGAATCACAGCAGTGTTCATATTCAGAGACATTTCTAATGTGATAGCTGTCTAATTTTTATGGTGCGTTAGTGAAAATTAGATGAAATTATGCAGACACAAAGGTACATTTGTAAATAGAGGGATGCATAGCTCATACAAGTCACTTTCAAACCAAGCTGCTTTCTGCTGGTCAACTGCGATTTTGTGAAAACGAACCCATTGCAAAATCTGTGTGAAAGACTTATGATGAAACACTTCACCCTTAAGTGATATTTCATAGCTGTGTGGATTCCTACTGAAATCACTGGCTTGTTAGCTCATTTTAGCCTTTAAGTGAACTTTTAACATGGTTAATGTTCTGCTGGTTCAGTTTAATATGGACACTCACCTAATAAAACACTAATAAAATTTTTGCCAGGGCTGCTACCAAATAGTAAAAGCCATTTACGGTTTGTTTGCATATGGGAGTTTGCTCACTGATATATAATTCTAGACTTCTGTAAACCACTGTTTTTGCTTGTGGCTATTTTCTTTTCAGTGGCTTCCACAAGTTTGATAAAAAAAAAAAAATTATTAATTCTGCAGCCATTTTTCCTTAAAAGAAAGATGTAAAATATCTAGATGAGACCTACACAGCAGTTTATGAATATACATTTTTTACATGTCAGACTGAACAGAGAACTCTTTATCTTTACAAACGTAAAAAAACACTAATCTGAGATTTCAAAAACTCACGGTGAAAGATGTGAAGTAGCCACTTGGGAAATAAGTGATGACTTAATGGCAAACACGGTGACACTTGTCACATTGAGTAAGTTATGCAATTTCAAAGAAGCCCCCTGGGCTCAACGAGACTGAGACAAGCATAAACGCCTGTACTGGCTTACAATAACTAAGAAATCGCTCCTGCTTTGTTACTTTTACTGCATTATCATGGCAATGCTAACAAGTAAACAACACTAAAATTTCATGTCTGCTGAAAATGAAAACTGCAGTTTGAGGCGAGCTGTGACCAGAAAGTGAATGAGGAAGATGAAAAGCAATTAGAAGAGAGTAAAATCAGATCAAAATTGCACTCAGCAAAAAATGCGCGGTAGTGTAATTAGCGTGTGCAATTGTGGCCACAGGATGATTAGAGAAGTATTCTTTATGCTTTATTATAATGTCTGGGAACAACAAGCACGGCAGCACGGCAGAAATTTCAACTATGAAAAATGACTTTTGATTGAGAATTGGGGAAATAAGTAATTCCTCTGCTTCAGGTGATATATTTCTTAATTTAAATTAGATCTAACGAGATATTGTTCAGTGATTAATGGGCCGTATTTACAAGTTTATCTCTACAATTTGTTTATTTGGGACCAGGATCTCATAATCCTCAGGGATATTTCCTGTTGGGCCATTATAGTGTCCCAAAAATTGCTTTTAGTGTATGATAAGCGGAAAACATTGATGGACAACTTATTGTGTGGGAAAAGAAGTCACAATGTAGTTTAATTTGTTTAAAATGATAAATGCATAAGGTGCGAGGGTGGCCTTTGACCCCAAACTCAGAGTGTATGGATGGCCGAGGCAATAGGCCTAAATTTCATTTTCGAAGGAAATGTCTCTGATAAAATCAGTAAAGTCCCCTATATGTTTAGGGATCATTATCAACTATTTCCAAATTGCCTTTCGGAAAAAGCTTCTTGGCACTCTGTTGCTAAAGCTACCATTGTCCCTGACTGTTTTTATGTTGTTTTAAAACATTGTCATGTTATGTTTTTGCCGGCTCTTAAAGCCCCTCCTTCTAAAAAAGTGGGCCGGGAACACAAGCTCATTTGCATTTAAAGGGACAAACACAAATAGGAATGTGGTAGTAAATGAAAGTGGTAGTTAAAAATTGCATATGAAAGCAATGTGAAGTCGATCGCTTGAATTTGTCGAGATCATAATCACAAGTGGGACTTATAAAGTTTGTGATAGCACACAATGACAACATGACACCAGCTATGTCGTTATTTTAATCTTGCATGCTGCTTGTCTGTGTAATTAATAAACACGCATTTATTATGCACAGGACAATCAGATGACTGACTTTTAAACCAATTCCGGTTCTAACATATAAGGCTGAACACCGCTACTGAGAGTTTCTGACATTTTCAGTGCGTGAGATGGTCCTGTTTTGTTTTTGCTTGCTTTTGAAGCTCCGCCCTCTTCTGTAAAAAGTGGTCCGGGAGCACAAGCTCATTTGCATTTAAAGGGACAAACACAAAAACAGTGTGTTTTGGCTCGTACCCTAGAAGTGGCAATTTTAACAAGCTATAAAAAATGATCTGTCAGGTTTTTAGAATTAAACTTCACATAACTCACACTCTGGAGACATCAGACTTATTTCTCTGGCTGTTTTCACTGATGCCGTCTTCGTGTGCTGCCAGAATGATCGTAAATAGGAATTTGGTAGTTAAAAATGGCATATGAAAGCAATGTGAAGTCGACTGCTTGAATTTGTCAAGCTCATAATCACAAGTGGGACTTATAAAGTTTGTGATAGCACACAATGGCACCATGACACCAGCTATGCCATTATTTTTTATCTTGCATGCTCCTCGTCTGTGTAATTCATGAACACACATTTATTATGCACAGGACAATCAGATGACTGACTTTTAAACCGATGCCGGTTCGAACATATAAGGCTGAACACCGCTACTGAGAGTTTCTTACAATTTCAGTGCGTGAGATGGTCCTGTTTTGTTTTTGCCGGCTCCTGAAGCTCCGCCCTCATCTGAAAAGTGGACCAGCTCATTTGCATTTAAAGGGACAAACACAAATAAGAATGTGTTCAGATGACTGACTTTTAAACCGATGCCGGTTCGAACATATAAGGCTGAACACAGCTACTGAGCATTTCTGACATTTTTTGTGTGTAGACTGTTTTGATTTGTTTTTGCCAGCTCTTGAAGCTCCGCCCTCTTCTAAAAAGTGGACCGGGAAAATTAGCTAAGTTGCATTTAAAGGGACAAACACAAAAACAGTGTGTTTTTTTGGCTCATAGCCTAAAAGTGGCAATTTTAACAAGCTATAAATAAAAATTATCTGTCAGGTATTTTGTACTGAAACTTCACATACACACATCAGAGACATCAGAGACCTATTTCCTTTCTGAGAGTTGAAAGAGCTTCTTGGCACTACGATTGTCTCTGGCTGTATTTATTGATGCTGCCTTCGTGTGCTAAAAGAATGATTGTAAATAGGAATGTTGTAGTTAAAAATTGCATATGAAAGCAATGTGAAGTCGTTTGAATTTGTCGAGCTTATAATCACAAGTGGAACTTGCGATGTGCTACCCATCTGTGTAATTCAGAAACGTGCGTATATTATGCACAGGACAATCAGCT
Source organism: Cirrhinus molitorella (assembly GCA_033026305.1). Classification (NCBI taxonomy): domain Eukaryota; kingdom Metazoa; phylum Chordata; class Actinopteri; order Cypriniformes; family Cyprinidae; genus Cirrhinus; species Cirrhinus molitorella. The sequence continues at coordinate 4,947,095 of CM065133.1, read as the reverse complement.
GACAGACTTTTAAACCGAGTCTGGTTCAAATGTATAAGGCTGAAAACCGATACTGAGAGTTTCTGACATTTTCAGTGTGTGAGTTCAAGTTCAAGTTCAAGTTCAAGTTGAGCTTTATTGTCATTCCGCTACATGTGTGGACATACAGTGGAACGAAATGTCGTGTCTCGCAGGACCACAGTGCTACATAAATAAACAAATATAAACATACAACACTAGACATAGGAACAATTTTTAAACCTATACATAGCTAACCTACTGAAAGCGGTAATCTAACTACACATATACTATAAATAATTGACTATATACACAAAACATAAGACAGACTACATAAGTACTTTACATAATAACTGTGCATGGTATTGTGCAAAAGAGGTATTTAGGGTTAGGAACCAAATAGTGCAATTTTATTTGTGGTGCAAGTAAACATTCAGGTCCTTATAACATGAATTGTTAATAAGGAAGTGTCTGGTGCATGTAGAAAGAAAAGAGTGTTTCTACAGGTGGTTTGTTCAGTCCGTTCACATGTGTGTAGCACACTCTGAGTTGCAGTGTTTTGAGTTTTTCTACAGTCTACTTTGTGGATAAGAGGGGGGTGAGGTGGTTGGAATTGAGGGCTCTCACAGCCTGGGGGAAGAAGCTGTTGAGTAGCCTAACAGAGCGGGCTCTGATGCTCCTGTACCGTCTTCCTGATGGCAGGAGCTGGAAGAGACTGTGAGAGGGATGGGTGGGGTCCTTCACGATACTGGCGGCTTTACCGGAGCATCGTTCAAGGAAAATGTCCAGAATGGAGGGGATGGTCCTGTTTTGTTTTTGCCGGCTCTTGAAGCTCCTCCTCCTTCTAAAAAAGTGGGCCGGGAACACAAGCTCGTTTGCATTTAAAGGGGCAAACACAAATAGGAATATGGTAGTTAAAATTGCATATGAAAGCAATGTGAAGTCAACCGCTTGAATTTGTCAAGCTCATAATCACAAGTGGGACTAATAAAGTTTTGTAATCGCACATGATGCAGTTATGAGTCCAGCTATGTCGTTATTTTTTATCTTGCATGCTCCTTGTCTGAGTAATTCATAAACATGCATTTATTATGCACAGGACAGTCAGATGACTGACTTTTAAACAGATTCCAAATCAAACATATAAGGCTGAACACCGCTACTGAGAGTTTCTGGTATTTTCAGCGCGTAAGATTGTCCTGTTTTGTTTTTGCCAGCTCTTAAAGCTCTGCCCTCTTCTTAAAAGTGGGCGGGAACACAAGCTCATTTGCATTTAAAGGGACTGAAAAAAACTGAGGGAATGGAAGATGAGACTCTGATTGGTTTATTGCACGTTACGCCCAAAAACACCCCTTACTTATTAAGAGAATAGGGACAACCCATTTCGACTAAGCGCCCGGGCGCACGGACCGTTTTCCCGTCGTTAAATGAGCAAAAGTGGATCTAGACACGCCCTGAGCGCACCTGCGCAGTGCGCTTTACACTTTGCGTTTAGAACGTTAAAATAGGGCCCTGAGAGTTTTGGCTCATAGCCTAAAAGTAGCAATTTTAACAAGCTATCAAAAATTAGCTGTTGGGTATTTTACATTTACATTTAGTTATTTAGCAGACGTTTTTATCCAAAGCAATCCAAATCAACAAAAGAGCAATGCTCTGACAAGTGCTATGACAAGTCTCATATTAGCTTAGTGCAGTATACGCAGCAAGGTTACTAAAAAACAGATAAGATAGAAAAATAATAGAGCAAGCTAGGGTTTTTTTTTTTTGGACAAAAATAATATTTTTTTAGAAAAGAAAAAAGGATAGAAAGTTAGAAAAGATAGATGACAAAAATAATAGAGTGCAGATTTTTTTTTTTAGAAATAGAAATAGAATAGAGAGTGCTAGATTTAGAGGGTCAAATAATGATGGAAAAGATTCTTGAAGATGCCTAAGGACTGCTCGGATTGAATTGGGTAGGTCATTCCACAAGAGGGCACATTTAAGCTAAAAATCCATGAAAGTGATTTTGTGCCTCTTTGGGAATTTTGAGCTAAAACTTCACATACACAATCCACTCTGGGGACATTAGAGACTTATTTTACATCTTGTAAAAAAATATTATATTAATACAAATATTAAATGTTAGTCATTAAACATTAACAACTTGGTGCAGAATCAAACTTGAATGTGTCAAGTATCAGTTTTCATTCGGATAGCGAAGTGCAGATTTTTAGAAAAGTCCTGCAGTGAGTTTTTGTGCCATCTAGTGGTTCACAGAGAATTCAAATGATATCTTTAGCCCACAATAGTAGCCGTAATAGTTCATTGCTTAGGTTGTGTGTCTAATGCATTTCTCTGCCTGATAAACTCCTCATCGTTCTGAAAGACATCATGGCCTCTAATTAGTACCCTGAAATATCAGTGTTTATTCCCTCAGCCTGGAGTTCCCTCTCTAATGCCGCAGCCGTACTCAGCGGAAGCATTAATTACACAGCAGCTTATCAGATGCGACTACATTGTGTGCAGCTGCTCTCTACCCATTGATTTTCCAAGATTGCTGTGAAGTGGCAATGACATAATGTCAGTATCTTGCCATATTGATAAGGTTAATTACCCAGCCTCTTTTCACTGTAAACATCGGCAGAGGGGTGAAAAGGAGACCACCATTTTCGCATAAAAATAAACGACTTTTTGAGTTTTAGAAATTGGTGTACCACGCATTGTAGGGTGAAGTAAATTATTTCCCAAAAATGTAGCTTATAAAAGCTGGAAATGTTTTTGAAAGGCTCATTTGAAAGACTTTGGATGTATATTTTCAGTATAAAAGCACCGCATTTCAAAAACATTTCAGCTGTTTGGAAAAAACAACAAAGTCAGACGGATGTCAGGGCTGTTTTATTTCACAATGATAACTTAGAATCCAACATGTGTTCTGTAATAATTGCACATAAGAGGCTCTTTATGTGCTGTATGTTAAGAGTCAGGAACAACATGTACTCTCTAAATGGCAAATTACTCTGAAGCTGCATGTTTGACATTATGTTGCCCTCGCTATATTGATCTAACAGGTATAACTTTGTGTGTTAAGACTGTTGGGTGATGTAAATACTGTTGGGGAAATGTGTGTAGGTGGTGTTGTAGGAATGGGTGGGGGAATGAGTGGATGTATGACGAGAGAGATTAACGCTGATAAACTTGCTGTGTGAGTCATACTTTAATCACTGAGGTTAGCTTGAAGCTGAGTCACATTTTTTTTCCCCATGGTGTTCCTGGGACACAAAAATCCCAAGTTACCCAACTGACCAATAAGTGAGACGGTATATAAGCCAATAAATCCACCTGTCCATTAACCTAAAGCTATTGCACTTTCTGTAGTGTCAATAAATGGCTTCATAAGAATTACAGTACCTTAAAGAGTTCACCCAACAATGACGATTCTGTCATACTCCTGTGAACACACATCAAAGACTCACACGGAAGAGAGGAAATTATTGAATAGAGTTTTTTTTTTTTTTGTTTGCTTTGCACAGCTTTATAAAATTACGGTTGAACCACTGACTATTTCAGTGATGTTCTTAACTACCTTTCTGGACCTTGAACGTGGTAATTACATTGCTGTTTATGCAGGGTTAGAAAGTTCTTGGATTTAGCCCTTTAACTGTCACCGTCCCGTCACCGGGACGCCTACGATTACGTCACCATATTTCAAATAAATCCTAATCTAATCATGACAAACGATATATCGTTGGAAAGGTCTATGACTCCTAAATTGATATTTTACCACTGTTTTGTGTTACAAATTATGTAGGAAAAGTAATAAATTAATTTATGACAAGAGTGCACCTCAAAAAATGTACTTCATAACAGGAGTTCAGACCTTTTTCACAAAGAGACTTTCTTTGTTGCCTTTTTTTCTATCGCGCTTTAGAAATCATAAGAAATTATATATCACTTGAAGACTTAAAATTTCAAAATTCATCCTTTGGAAACAATTTTAAAATCAGACATTGCATTATCATGGAAATTGTACATGAAAATCATATTACAAAATGTTTTTGTTCATGAATTATAAAAAATTACATTTGGATAGTGCATTTTCATGTCTATGTTCACAATAGGGAGTGACAGTTAAAGGGTTAATCAGAAATATCTTAATTTGTGTTCCGAAGATGAACAAAGGACTTATGGGTTTGGAACGACATGAGGGTGAGTATTTATTGACAGATTTTTCATTTTTGGGTGAACTATCCCTTTAAAGTTTTTGAGGGTTACAGTTACAATAACAATCTTCTGTTCTTTTTTTTTTGTTTATAGTCCTATAATAATACAAGTTTGGAACAAGGTTGAATAAATTAAGTATTATTTGTGGGTTAACTAAAACTTTAACAGTACACTTGCAAGTTATTTTTCATTTATGTTTTGTTCGTTTTGTTCGTCATGTTAGACTCTATAGGCATAACCAGTATTTGTCATGTATTGATTATTTTGAAATCAAAAGTGTTTGATAATAGGGCAAAAAAAAAAAAAAAAAATTAGCCTGAAAAATTAAACCTACCTGTTCTATTTAAAAATTACAAAGTCAATTTTGTAAACACAAACTTTTATTTTGGATGCGATTAATCACGATTATTCATTTTTTACAATAAATTTATTTTTAAAATAAAAAGTTTTTATTTATTTTTTTCACCATTCACCAGAAAAAGTGACAAAAAGTCCATTATGTAAACTCAAACTTTTATTTGGATGTGATTAATCGCAATTAATCAATTGACTTTTTGTCACTGATTCATTTTAAAAATAGTAGTGCTGTCAAATCAATTAATCACATCCAAAATAAAAGTTTGTGTTTACATAATTGACTTTTTAATTTTTAAATAGAACAGGTAGGTTTAATTTTTCAAAAAAAAATTGTGTTTAGCACAAACTTTTAATTTGGATACGATTAATCATAATTAATATATTTGACAGCCTTACGTAGTGCTGTCAAATCGATTAATTGTGATTAATCGCATCCAAAAAAAAAAGTGTTTACATAATTGACTTTTTGTCACTGATTTATTTAAAAAATAGTAGTGCTGTCACATCGATTAATCATGATTAATCACATCCAAATTAAAAGTTTGTGTTTACATAATTGACTTTTTGTCACTTTTTCTGGTGAATAACAAAAACTGATTTAGGGCTGTCAAACCGATTAATCACGATTAATCGCATCAAAATTAAAAGTTTGTGTTTACATAGTTGACTTTTTGTCACTTTTTCTGGTAAATAACAAAAACTGATTTAAAACAAAATAAATAAATCAGTGACAAAAAAATCAATTATGTAAACACAAACTTTTATTTTGGATGTGATTAATCGTGATTAATCGATTTGACAGAACTACTCTTTTTAAATTAAAACAGTTTTCGTTATTCACCAGAAAAAGTGACAAAAAGTCAATTATGTAAACAAACTTTTTTTAGATGCGAATAATCATGATTAATCGATTTGACAGCACTACTATTTTTAAAATAATAACAGTTTTTGTTATTCACCAAAAAATTGTCAAAAAGACAAAATAAAAAATGCATTTTTCATTAGAATTTTAACATGCGCTTATATTGTTAGTGTAAATCACTATTACAGTAAATTGCTGTTTACATTTTAAGAGGCTTCAGAGAGAATATATATTATGTTACATATATATTATGTTACAGTTTAGTGTAAAAAAACCCCATTAAGGAACATCCTTCATGTGTGTAATTTATTTATTTTTTGTAATGTTGTAGTGTGAAAACTACCGGGAAATCCTACATGTAATATAGTGACTCACGTCTCACTTTGGTGATTAACTATCGCTCATGCTAATGTTACTCTTCCAACACTATAGCATGAATCACATAATCATTTAGTTAATGTGCATTATATGTTTCCGTCTCACCTGTCTGTTTTAACTGCAGTGTGCTTTTCTTGATGTTCTTCTTTGATTAATCCTCTTAATTTCATTCCTACCTCATTCCGTTTCTGTCCCTCTTGCCGAATAAATTATCTCTTTAACCTGTGCGAAAGCTCTCGTCGTATTTATTTCAGTCCTGCCGAAGCTACTCAGTCATCCAGTCCCAATCCTCTAAAACTCCAGCAATAACCCTCTTGTAAAGGATATACGCAGATTATTTATTCACTTTGATATTTAGCCGATATTTCCCAGTGGCGCTATGCTTAACTGTGTATCAAATCTCGCTCTCCCACGTGCGTCATGATGTGCGGCGGCAGACACACAAACTCAGCACACCTCCCCCTAAGCGTGCACAACCACAGGCTTCATTTGATCTAGACAGGTGGAGACATTGAGATACATGTTTTGTTGGCATGTTTTAACTCAAAAAATACAAATATGAATCCCATTGATCAAGTACACACATAGACGCACATACATTTAGAATATGCCCGGAAATGTGAGGCCATATCCTAATTCTGAGGATCTTACCCTAGAGCCCATGACACCAAGATGCTTGACATTTTCATAATGAGGAGATATTAAACAGACATTGGTGCAATCATATTATCTGTATCTACATCCCACTCAAGGGAGCTCCTGCCACACCCCCAAAACAGGACAAAGCTGATTACAAAAGGCTGAATTTAGGCTTTTTATTTTTCCATGATACTCCAACGCCTTCCTCTTCCCAGTTAATTGGAAATTCGATGAAAGTTATAGCAAGTCTCTACTATTTATTTTAATAATGTGATATAAGCAGCCCCTAGTTGATAGCAAGATCACGTGATCAGAAAGAAACAATTTAAAAGACATGAGCTTCTGAAAATTTACAAAAAGGACATCAAGGCTTGTAGACTAAGCGTCTAGTTTTTTCCTACTTGATTCCATCCTCATATACTGCCACTATTTACACAATAAAATGTACTTAATAGCACTGGGTGTTAAATTCCCACACTGCATAAAAGGCTTAAGCATAATATAACATGCAATATATGGCATGCATGTCTTTCACAAACAGCATTAAATGGGATTTAAATGTTATTACTTGTAGCTCATATCTGAAAATTCATAATGTTTGCCGTTGGTCAATGAACTTTGAGCTCCTGTTAGCCAGGGTTAACGGAGGTCGATTAGTGAGCCTGTTTAACTCACGGCCCTAAAGGTCTGTGAGAAATTTGAAAGAAATCGTCTACTGGGGGCGACATCGCATTTTTCAAGGGCTTAAGCAATTTTACATTGCACATTTTTTCACATACACTATATTGGCAAAAGAATTCTAATGAACAGGTTTGACTACTTTAGTTATTTCCACGAGTACTAATCTAAATGTTTAACCCTCTATAGAAGTAATTGTGAATTCACAGCTTGAAAAAATAATGGACTTTACATTTTACATATTTTTAAGAGTAAAATCATATTCCAAACTTTTTTCTGATTCTTCATCTGACCTTTGACCTTTCTTTTAGGGTTCTGTCATTTATAACTGACATTGTCCCATTAGGGTAAATTATTTTTGGCAAATTGTTAGAAACTTCACACACAATCAAATGCTTTTTCATTATCTGAAAAGAAGTGAAAAGGTCTTGTTGTTTCAAAAAAAAAAAAAAATATTTTGAACATTAAATTTGGATTTGACACGTGAAAATGTCTAAAACTTGACAAATTCGGATGCAATTTCACTGCCTGAAAACCATGTCTTAGTATTTCAAAAGCATTAAAACAACATTGTATTTCAATCAGTTTGGTTGTTGTATGGATCACATCTTTCAAACTGACATACAATAATGTACCCAAATGCCTCACTTTCACTACAACCAATTCTTCATTACAGCCCTCACCCTCATTGCTTCTGTCCTTCCTTGGTCATCAACAACTTATTTTATTACTACAGCCTGATTTTCTGATGCCCTCCTATTACTATCATCATTACCTTCTGAAATAAGTACAGTAGTATTTGTCATTTTATCTTCCAAAAACCTTACAAAAATGAACCTAAAACACATTTATAAAGGCTATTATACTGCCTCCCAATGCTGGTCAATAGTGCCAGCTACAGCAAATATGGCGTCCATAATAGGACTTTGTCAGTTATGCATCACGCTCAAATTTTTTGATCTTAGAGTTATTGTTTTTATAAAAGTGCATTAAAAATGACAACTTTAAAAAACACATTTGGATGTACAATTATATTTTAATAACTTGAAGTGATATGTATTTTCTAGTCTAAAATGAGCTCTCTATGGAGCCTTGAGAGCATGTGACCTAATGTGCTAACACCTCCTTTACAGCATTGTTACCAAAAATGTGAAGCACATGGCAAATAAATGTTTATTTTACTGGTTGAAAGGGAAGTCATTTGACATCACTGGTCTGGTCTGCATTTAAAGTCACACCAGAGGTGTTCAGCTGGGATTAGGACTTGGCTTTATGCAGACCAGTCAGGTTCTTCCACACTGACTGAATCAAACATTTCTCTATGAACCTTGGCTTATACAAAGAGGCACTATCATGTTAGAATAAGAAAGGGTCCTGTCCAAACCTTTGCTATAAAATTGGAAGGACACAATTCCCTAGAATATCATTATATGCTTAAACATTAAGATTAGTACTCATGGAAATTACTAAAGTAATCAAACCTGTTCATTAGAAGCAATATAGTGTATATGCTATTCATATCATATGATAGACCTCCTTGTTCCAAATGACTTTGCCTGTAGAACCACTGCTGTCAATCAAACCGTTTGTTAAATGATTAAGAAAATGTAAAACAAAACAAACTACTTTTGCAAACTAGTCCTATATAGGTTTTTCGCTCAAAACACTGCAGTACAATTATTTGAATTCTCCAGGTCAATAATTATTGAGGTTGAGGTCATAAACGTTAAAGAACATCATATTTCTATGGCAAATTACCTGTATTTGCCAAAATGCTTTTTGATGCTTATTGATTTAGGTGGTTACAGGCTTGCTAAATAATATGTAATGTCTTTTTTAATACATGCTTAAATGTCTTAAAGCTTTTGAACTCCGGTAATCGCTGCTTGCAGCTATATTTATTTATTTATTTATTCATATTTATATGGTAGTACTGCAATAGTGTAGACTAGACTACCATACAAATATATTTTTTCAGAAAAAAAAACAAAAAACATATCCAGTCTACTACTGCAGTACTTTTAGTATTTCTGTTTACACCGGAGGCCATATAGTATTTGCATTTAAGGCCGTGTTACTTTTAAATCAATGGATAATTCAATTATTTCCAGTGTTTGCTTACTGGCACTATAGACCAATTTCCCTGGTTTTAAGTCAGTTTTGTGACCTGTAAAGCTAGTTCAGATCCATTAGATCCTGATGGAACTTATGCTGTTACGTTGCTTTTTCACAAACATGTCTCAGCCTATGGTAATGACATTATCCCAAGGTAGAATGCAAGCAAGGAAATTGCAGTTGTTAAATTGCATTTATGTGTTTTATGAATTGATTAAAATGTTTATGAATAATCCTCATTCGTTTTTAAAATCTGACTGGTGTGTTAGATGTATACACACACGGCTGTGGCTTCCAGAACATTTGCAGGCAAGTTAACACAGGGATATTTGAAAAAAAGATCCAGTGAACATTATTTATGTTTTGTCTTGTTTTGTCCTCCCTCAGGGCATCTCTTTAGTGAGCAATTTTATCGTACAAACAACATAAGATTCCCTGTATGAGCATCATGAGTTAGTAAGCATGGATTTCCAAGGGAAATACATTTGAAAGAAATATAAGAAATTTCATTTTCCGATAACAGTGTGGCATAATGCGCTCTCACCTCATTTTTAACCCTTGTGGTTTGGTCATCATTAGATATCCCAGAGATATGTCAAATCCAGAGGAAAAACTGATTAATTACTGGCATGTGAGTCTGGTTCTTTCCAGGAATGATAAATGAGTTGTATTAGTTTGTACTAGATACGCTAATTATGTGTAAATAAAAAATCATATTTATCTGAATCACTTACAGGATTTACATTCAACAGGATTTTCTATCTATGATCAGGAATTAGTTTTTAAATCTTACTATATGGCATCACAAAGGCACATTTAAACATCTTTATGTTTAGACAATAAGACATAAAAAGTGTAAAGGTTTTGGTAATTAGGTTCAAGGGTGAATCAACCCTCTTCACTGCAAGTAGCCTAAATCACTCATATATGTGACTAAATATTCACTATGGGCGACTAAATGATGTCTAACATTAGCCATTGGCTAATACATTTTTAGATTTTACTTGTCAGTGTGTGAGTATAAGTTTAGCACAGATATATTTTCACTTATATATTTTCACACTCCGTCAAGTGATCTGTACAATAACTGGCCAAAACCCCATGAAAGACTTTTGTTATTAAAAAAATCCACACCGTTTTATACATATTTTGGACTATGGGGGGCACCATTTTTCAATGACGTGAAATGGCTGCACTTGGTGAGCTACTGGCGCTATCTGTTGCCATTTTTACCAAAACACAACTTGGGAAAATAAAATACTGATACAATGCCACATTGTGCGGCTTTTGTTTGTAATTTTCAGTCGAAGGGCAACAAGAGAAGCTATGTAAGCCTTCACTGCTTAACGATAAGAAGAGGAGAGAAGAATGGGAAGATGCTTGTGGACGAATACAACTTCTTAAAAGATCTGCGTCTTTGTTCTTTCCACTTTAGCCCTGATGCCTTTGAGGCTTTTAGACCACAGCTGCTGAAAGCTTACAAATGGCAGAGACACGAAATGTTAGATGCCATCCTGGCAGGATGTAAACATGCCGACACTTGTCATGATGCTGCAGCCACTGAAGGAGTTTCACAGCGTGGATTTCACTCGATATACAGGGGGTGCTTAGACTCCGTGTGGGAAAAATTGATGGTACGGTATTTGGTTTAACCCTATACACTTATCCAAGCTCTTTCGATAGCTGTGGTCATTGTATCAGTATTTTATTTCCCGGGTTGTGCTGTGGGAAAAATAGCAACGTAGCGCCAGTAGCTCACCAAGCGCAACCATTTCACATCATAATGGAGCCCCCCATAGTCCAAAATGTGTATATAACGATGTGTATTTTTTAGATAAATATTTCATGTGTTTTTAACTAAATATTTCAGTAAGAAACATAATTTACGTTATATAAGCCAGGCATGTCATAATACACAGGGTTCCCTTTAAACACCACCAACAGTCCTAAGTTTAGTTAAAATGACAAATATGCATTCACACATGGTCACCAAGTTTTAATTATATTTACTAAATTGCAATCAATAAAGAATGCTTTATTATCATTATGTGACCCCGGACCACAAGGGTCATAAGGGTACATTTTTTAAAACTGAATTTTATACATCATCTGAAAGCAGAATTCAAAAAATAATATTGAATACAATATTTGGCTGAGATACACCTATTTGAAAATCTGGAATCTGAGGGTGCAACAAAATTTAAATATTACGAAAATTGCATTTAAAGCAATGCATATTACTAATTAAAAATTATGTTTTGATTTACGGTAGGAAATGTACAAAATATCTTCATGTAACTTGATCTTTACTTAATATCCAAATGATTTTTGGCATAAAAGAAAAGTGTATCATTTTGACCCATACTATTTATTTTTGGCTATTGCTACAAATATACCCATGCTACTTAAGACTGGTTTTATGTTCCAGGGTCACATAAAATAACAGCGGACAATTGCAATTTAGTCAATGTTCTGTACTTTGTTTGAACATTTTAGTTTTTTTTTTTTTTTTAGTTTAAATGTTAAAATAATGTTTATGTTCTTTTTCTAACTGTTTTCACTAGTTAGCAAATGTATGCCAAATATAATAATTTAGTAATTGTTAATTATAGTTGAAGAATGTCTTATGAATGTCACTGGTGTTACTGTTTGTTTTTCTCTGTCACATTCTATAAAATGTGTCACATATGACATGATAATAATTTTACACCTGTTAAATTCTGCTAAACTCAAGAGTTAAGATTTAAAGGATTGCATCATTACTTGTTTATAACTGTTTTTTAAATATTTTCATTGTTATAGCAAATACATGTTGTTGCAAATGAACTAACATCATTCAGTCACACTTTTAACAAACCTGATTAAATAAAAATAATGATAACGCAGCAAATAAGGAGATTATGTTTTATGTAACTCTGACTACATGTGCTGGAAAAAAGAGAAATAGAATTAGAAGTAAGATAACACCAGTGACAAAAAAATGGGTACATACGGTCTTTAAATAAATGTAGAAAAAATAAAAAATAAATTTAAGAGATTTTGGCATACCAAAAGTGGACATTTCTGTAGAATGACCCATATATAGAATAGTATATCAGTCTGGTGAGTAAACTAAAAAATGTACTAGCCAATGGCGATTTTATTGCCAAGGTGTGCAAAGAGCGTTGCTTCTATTGCTTACAGACTCTGGAGACAATGGAGTGTTACTTTTACTGTTGTCCCCTTTGTTTTGCCCATAAACATGGTTAAAAAAAAACTGAAAAATCTTCCTCTGCTTTAATATAACGTGTTTGCCTAGTAGGTATGTAATGACGGTTGTAAACCAGAGGAATTACCATATGTATATTTAATAGATCTTTAATGGCATGCAGACCAATATTTTATTCAACGATTTTCTCTGCTGTGTGATCCAAATACCAAAGTTGGTAATAAAGCTGGTGTAAAACGACAGCGTTTAAAAGATTCTTAGGTTACAGGTGTTTTTTTAAAAAGCCAAATGTATTTTACAGTTAAACAATGTATTGATGAAAGATGAAAGATTTTTTATTACTCATGGCTTTGACCATATGGAAGTTGTCCACTCATTCACATCATCATTTGTGTCAATTAATCACGTGCCAGGGCTAATACATACATCGTGACGTACTTTGCAGGTCGATTTACAAAGAGGGTGTGTAACTCCGAGAGTTCATAATGTTAGGCTGTAAGTCAGACTGAGAAAGCAAAGCAGCAGACGAAACGGCGCGAACTGACGGACTGACGCGCACGAGAGCATGAGGAGCAGCAGCAGCAGTCAGTGTGAACGCGGAGCAGCTCACAGCGCGATGAGCCCAGCACACAACTCAGCCCTGATGCTCGCTGTCCTCTTCATCTCCTTCATACCCATCACCACAAGTAAGTCAACGTACATCTCTCCGTTTACTTGAGTAAAGTTAGAATCACTCAGCTGAAGTTTGGTGGCCTCTTACCTTCTCTCTAACGAGAAAGCTGATTGTTTATTTAAATCTAACTTTTCATGACAGTAATGTTGGTTCCAAACATCAACATGATGGTGATAATATTTAAAAAATAATATTGGTAACACTTTACAATAAGGTGTCATTTGTTAACTTTAGGTAACGTATTAACTAAAACGAACGAACAATGAATTTTGTTACACTATTTAGCCTATTCATCTTTGTTAACGTTACAGTTGTTAATAAAAATGCAGTCGTTCATTGTTTGTTCATGTTAGTTCACAGAGCATTACCAATGTTAACAAACACCACTTGTGATTTTAATAATGCATTAGGAAATGCTGTAATTGACATTAAAAACGATTAATAAATGAATAAATGCTGTAAAAGTGTTGTTCATTCTTAGTTATTCTTATTCTTAGTTCACTAATGTTAACTAATGAACCTTATTTTAAAGTGCTACTACAATGTGTGTGTGTGTGTGTGTGTGTGTATATATATATAAGGTCCAATTTTAAGCATTATATGTTTCTGAAAACCTTACAAATCAAACAATATCAATCAAAAAGTATTCAGTATACATTTTTTTTTTTTTAACATAATTTAACATCTCCAAAAGTGATCCACCAAACATTCGTTGTTAAAAACATTATATACATAGCTATATATATATATATATATATATATATATGTGTGTGTGTGTGTGTGTGTGTGTGTGTGTGTGTGTGTGTGTATATCTCAGACTGGAAAAAATGACTGATGAGGATAATAAATAAATAAAATAAATAAAAATCAAGTAGAAATTACAGACAAAATGAATGGATTAAATGTGAACCTGGAGCACAAAACCAGTCTTAAGTAACACAGGTATATTTGTAGCAATAGCCAAAATGATCTATTTTTCTTTTATGCCAAAAATCAATAGGATAATAAGTAAAGATCATGTTCCATGAAGACATTTTTAACATTTTTTTTACCGTAAACATATCAAAACTAATTTTGGATTAGTAATATGTAATAATAATAGTATAAACTTTCCAATATTTTCAACAACTTTCCAATATTTTCCAATATTTCTCAATATTTTTTTGCACCCTCAGATTTTCTAATAGTTGTATCTCAATCAATGGAAAGCTTATTATTCAGCTTTCAGATGATGTATAAATCTCAATTTCAGAAAATTGACCCTCATGACTGGTTTTGTGGTCCAGGGTCACAAATACATAAATATTGCAACAGCTATTGCTGTCCTCCACTGCAGCTTCGGTCTTTATCTTGTCTTTAGATTCACTTTGTACTGATTTCACTATTTGTATCTTTATTGAAGGCTTACATGTTTTGCCTGTGTTTCAAAATGTGCTGCATTAGTGTGTCAGTAGATAATATACAGGAATGCGTCATTGTGATGCATTAACTAGGAGCTTGTACTGCATATACATAGTTCACTGTATTCTGTTAAAGTGCCTAGGTTGAGACTAATTAGCACAATAAAAAATGCTGGATGTTTCCCAATAAACCTGCAAAATGAGAGGCAGTGTTATCAATACACCGCAAGGATTATAATGATTATTAAATAATATCGCCAAATTTAATTGAGTCACATAACTGCTAACTATAAAGCCACTGAGGGAAAAAAGTATTGTACAGTGAAAGCAATTTCGACAGCAGTGATGTCACAAGAATTTTAAATAATATAATAATATATGACTCATTTATTAATACACAGATAGAATTATACCTTTATGACTGATTGTTAAATGTCATAAGATGTCATGAAGATGCAAGTTTGTTTTTGACTAGTTACAGTTATCTCAGTCTTAAACGAGTCCCATGAATCATTCACAGAAAACACCTTTTGACAGTAATGGTTCAAAAAGGAAAGCCAGGTTGAGAGACCCGTACAACAGATCAATAAACAAGCTCAGTTAAATTGGAGCTTATTCCTTTGAGGGAAGAGGTCAAAATCACCAAAACAAGAAAATTGACAAGTGGACGTAATTAATTTCAGACCTGTATGACTAAACCTCACAAGGATTACAGCTGTCAAAGCTTTCAGATTGATTTCACTGGCAATTTTGTGATGTAGTAATTGCAGTTGCAAAGAAACCTCATGACAATTTAGACAGGTAATGTAGATGTCATCTTAAGATTTGAGATTCACCAAATAATGACCAATGGAGACTTTGCAAACATTAAAAGTGGACAAAACTACAGTAAAAACATGATTTTCTCTTTGTCATATCCCATGCAAAATTAATAAACATGCAACCTTCACTGCACTTGCAACACTATTATTCGTGGAATATGTGTAATTGTGATTTGTGCATGAATTGCAGGTGCTCCAGTGCTCTTGAATCCATCTTCAATAGAGCATGAGCAGTTACTAACCCAGGTGTGTATGATTTACTGTCGATAGACATATTTATGAGTTTCATTTCCACCGTAAACAAACCACTTATACTGCCTTTGGTTGGAGACAAATTTCCTCAGAGACAAAAGTTCATTATAAATGACTTATGCCATATTTGTTCAGTTGCAATACCAGTTAACTTTACCCTCTAAGGTGACGATTACTTCTCTGCTTTGTTTACATGTGCTAACTGTGTGTACATGAGCAATTACATGGGTAAATCCCGAGATCTAGAGGCTGGGATATGAAAGCATAGTTTAATGCATGTTTATGGCCATGGGGTGAAATTAATAAAACAACACATAAATGACATGTGATTCATTTTGAGTATTTTTGCAAGCATCAAAATTACAACTGCATTTCTGTCTTTTGTTGTAGATAACTGATCTGTGCTCGTTCTACCTCTCCTCAGACCCATCCTTTAGAGTGAGTAATGCGGCGGTGTTGCCATTTGCAATACAGCTACTGAACTATGTGTGTGTTTTGAGGAGGCAAACTGAGAGTGAATTATGGTATTAATGTAAAATAGAAACATAGCTGCAAGCAGCGATTACCAGGGCTCAAGTGCTTTAAGACATTTAAGCACATAATGAAAATTAATATGAATAAAATTAATATTAATTAGCAAGCCTGTAACCACCTAAATCAATGATTAAAACAAAAAAAAACATTTTTGGCACATCTAGGTAATTTACCATAGAAATATTATTTTTTTTTAACATTTATGACTGTGGTCTGATCTCTGTAAAATTTTGCATGCTTGTTTAGAATCACCCGTCTCATGTGCTCACCAGGATATTTCCTTTAGGCTTTATAAGATTTTGTGTAAATTTGGACCACCTTGTCTGAACGACCCCGTTATAACTTCCCAAAGGGTAAATTTTAACTTTTTTTTTTTTTGATAATTATTGACCTAGAGACTCCAGAGAATTGCACTGCAGTGTTTTCTGAAATAAGGAGTTCTATTATATAATACAAAAATTGCGTGTATGTGTGAAAAAAACATGCAATGTACAATCGTTTACGCCCTTTAAAAATGCGACATCACCCCCCAGTAGTGTATTTCTTCTAAATTTCTCACAGATCTTTTGGGCCGTGAGTCAAACAGGCCCATAGAGTTTATTTCCAATTGGCCTTTGCGAAGATATCTATTTCTGTTTAGGAGTTACAGGCATGACAGAATGTTTTGGTATCCCTTTGCGACAGCGAGTCAAAAGTTTGACTTTTTTTTGATAATTATTGATATTCACTCTACAGAGAATCTTTTTGCACTGGTTTGGTTCCGATCGGGCGAAAAACCTAGGACGAGTACGCAAAAGTAGTTTTTTTACATCATCTTAATTATTTAACAAACGGTTTGATCAACAGCAGTGGTTCTAGAGGCAAAATTGTCCGTAATTAGGAGTTCTATCATATAACAAAAATGTGTGTATGTGCAAAAAATTGTGCATTGTACAATCATTTACACCCTTGAAAAATGCGATATTGCCCCCTCAGTTGCCAATTTTGTTCAAATTTCTCAGACCTTTGAGGCCCACCGAGTTTTGTTCCGATCGGCCTACGTTACCATTTCTAATAGGTTCTCGAACTTCATTGGACAATGGTTCGCAAAAGTTAAAAAAAAAAAAAAATCTAGAATACTTGAAAATTTCACCAGGCTCAAATACGAGGCCTATTGAGTCTGGTCATGAGACAAAGATTCCAACCACATAAGACACTTGAGCCTGCGACTAACAGTTTAGGAGTTATGAGCGATTCCATACTTTTGATCGCTGTAGTGCTCTGTCAGTCTTTACGACTTCTGGTTTGTTCTGCATAATCAGTTTTATGTGGAGATTGCTGATCCTTGCCAATTCTGACAATTACAACAGGGTTTTAGCACTACATGCTTGAACCCCTAAATATAAAGAAACTTTGTGCTAACACATTAACCATTTCAGTACAATGCACCTGACTCATTTAGCTCAGCTGCAACACTCATATTATGTTATGGACATTTTGACATGGAGAAGCGTTTCTTTTTAGTGAATTCAATCTTTCCATCTACATGTTTTCTTTCAGTTGGCACAGGATTTGTATTGCCCTTTAAAACTAATTAGCGATAGGCCTCATTGATCTGAGCTGAGTTTTTTTTTTAAAGTGAACATTACCAAAATTATCCAAGTCAAGTCACCTATCTTTTTATGTTGTGCTTTATAAAATACAATATGATATAGATTGTCAGTGATTCTAACTTCACCAAATGTAAACTACCTGATCTCATGATGAAAACGTACCTGTGGGAACATTCTCGCAAGATGCAAAATACATACATAAGTACATATCACTGCAGTTTCCAACAGAAATAAACACTTAAGGGGGTAAAACAGCAAGCACTTGTAATTGTTTTTGTACACAGTTATGATTACAGCTCCATTTGTTTCGCTTTCCGAATGTAACAAATTTGCTCGGTAGCTCAAGCGGCATGGAATTGGACTTAGGATGCAGAATCCTTGGGTACTCACCTTGAAAGAGCTGAAAGATGAGAGATTGAAAAACAAGCTAAAACAGCATGCTTGTGATTGTGTTTTTACGTCACATTCACTTTTGTTCGTACTACTGGGTAGGTTTAGGTGTAGTGCAGATGGTATGTTATTTTAAAACATGACAAAGCATTAGGGTTACAGTGCCACTCAATGGACATTTCAAGTCAGAACTGCGGTAAAAAACCTACATCACATAAAACATACCATATGTATGTTCATCTGTTCCAGGGGAAAAAAAATGTGTCAATGTCAGTGGACATTTTACATCGAATATGTCACAAAACGTACATGGCGCTACCTGTTTCGTGTCTTGCAAAAAAGTTCCAACAGGTACGTTTTCATCATGAGATCAGGTTGAATATAAGACAATTTCAAATTCTGCTCTAAATTAGTTGTTCAGTACTTTTAACTTGAAGTTTAATAATTATAAAACACATTAAACTTAGCAGTAAGCAGCTTTAATGAACACAGTGGTGTTGTTATTCAGCTCAAGCGAGTTATGTTAATTCAGCTCAATAACTTTTTTTTGTTGCAAAATTTGATCATTATAAACTAATTTGAAGGTATAAAGCAGTCCTACAGATAAGCTGATCCACAAATAATGTTTTTTTCGCTGATCAGTTCCAAGAAGAAATACAAAACTAGTGCTAATTGAAAGAAAACAATTTGGCAAAAATATTGAATCCACAATTTGCTAATAATATAGAATAAAGGCAAATTTACAAGCGTTTTTGAAAAGGCTGGTCATTTTGTACCAGGAAATTACCAGCGATTTAGGATTTTAAGCACAGTTCAAAGCTTAAACTGTCCATAATCCATTTATGTTTCTTTTAACCTTTGCCAGACATCTGATGTCCTGGAGGACCTCTGTTTCCTAATGCTGGGATCACTGCAAAAATCGCAGGTGAATATTATTCACGCCCACAAGCAATCACCACCATAGAAGATTTAACAAATATTCGACACATCTTTGCCAACCTTTGCGTATTTGTTTATTAAATAGTTCTGCTATAATTTGATAAGTTAAATGTGTAGTTCACCCAAAAATGAAAATGTATTAATTACTCACCCTTACGTCATTCCAAACCCATAAGATCTTCGTTCATGAGATCTTGCATAGACAGCAACATAACTGACACGTTCAAGGCCCAGAAAGGTAGTAAGGGCATTATTAAAATAGTAATTTTAGGAAGCTACAAGAATACCTTTTGTGCGCAAAGAAGACATAGATACGGACTTTATTCAGCAATTTCTTATCTTCCTTGTCAGTCTTTGACGCATAGAATAAATTGTTGAAAAAAGACACTATTTTTGGTTTCTTCGTGCACAAAAAGTATTTTTTTAGCTTCAAAAAAATCACAGATGAACTAAGGACTATTTTAATGATGTCCTTTATTACCTTTCTGGGCCTTGAACGTGTCAGTTGTGTTGCTGTCTATGCATAGTCAAAAAGTTCTCAGATTTCATTAAAGTATCTTAATTTGTGTTCTGAAGATGAACAAAGCTCTTACAGGTTTGGAACGACATGAGGGTGAGTAATTAAAAACAGAATTTTGAAAGGTGAAATATTGTTTTAAGAGTAAACTTATAGCAAGTAGTATAGCCTCAACTCATTTCACCATGCTTTAATCCATTCCACAGCAAAAAAAACAAAAAACAAAAAAAACTCAAAAAAAAGTTCTGTCTGGGTCTAGGTGTCACTAGTAATGTATGAATTACTAAAAAGACCATTAGTTTTGATATTTAATCTTTTGCTTTTTGTACATACAGGAGATCACAGCTCGAGAGACCAGCAAAAGGGTGAGCATGTGACATTTGCAGTAATTTAAGGTTGTCTCTTCAGAGACATTCAGTTCAATGACAATTCAATGACACCATAACATCAGCATCCTTTTATCTCTGTCTGTTCATGTATGTTTGATTGTAATTGTTTTTGTATACGCATAATGTCTTTTTTATGGATTTTATGGATATGAATGTTTTTTATGTTTTTGTCTGTGTTGATTTTTGGTGTCTGCGTAACTTCTGTGTTTGGGTTTTGTATTTGTATGTCTGTACGTGTACGTATAGTTTTTATTTCATTACACTAAACCGAATGGTGCAGGATTTTCAGATGGGACGGTAGGTTTCCTCACAAGTTGCTTAGTGTCTGTTGCTTTCAACACTCAGCCACTGTTGCTACGCTGCACTGTCTATAAAACACACTCAACTGCATATTGTAATTAGAGATATAATACTCACGTGAATGAAATCAACTGTGTTTTAAACCACTGCACAGTTCCCATTTGGGCCAAGGTCATGGAAAATCAAAATGCAATATCTTCCTAGGAAACTGGATGGAAGGTATAATGTACAGTAACTGAAAATAATAATTAAAATAAAATATAATATAATAATAATACAAATGACTATGTAGATATATATATATATATATATATATATATTGATAATTGGCATCTTACTGCAGTACATAAAACTTTAGTTCCCATTACATGCATGTAACCTATGATATCCTGTTATTCCTCCATGACAGCATCCACACTTAGGGAAAAAAAAAAAAAGAACATATTTTCATAATTTGCATTTCTAAAAAAAAAGGTCAATTAATATGACGTTTTTTGGAGAACTAGAAGAAAACATAAATTTGTATTACATTAAATTTTCCTATTGTAATTTACATGCCAGTTTTTGTTGGTGTTGTCAGAGGAACTATTCAATGTCTTTTCCTCCAAACAGCCCATTCCTTTCATGTTCAAGCACATTTCTTCTTCAAATGTGTATCATACAGACATTTATGAATTGCCTTGTATTTATATGCCTGTTTTTGCCACTGTATAAAAAATGTTACAAATTTCAAATGACTTTTTAATCTCACAATGCTGACCTTTGATTTCAGAATTGTGTGAGACCAATTCGCAATTCTTTTTTTCCAGAATTGTCTGATGCAAAATTGTAATTGCGAGTTATGAAGTCAGAATTGCGAGATATAAACTTTCGTTTGCGAAAAAAGTCAGAAAAATGCAAGTTTTTATCTCGTAACTCTGAAGAAAAAAAGTCAGAACTGTGACATATAAACTTGCAGTTGTGAGTTATAAAGAAAAAAAACTGATATGTTCTATACTGACTTTATAACATGCAACTGCAAGTTTATATCACATTTGAGAAAAAAATCTGAATCGCTAGTATATATCACACAATTCTGAGAAAATGTTTTTTTTGCGAGTTTATATCGCACAGTTGTGAGAAATAGTCATAATTGCAAGATAAAAACTCATATTTATCTTTTTTTCTTTAAATGTGAGTTTGTGTCTCACAATACTGACTTATTTCCTCAGAATTGTGAGATATAAACTTGCAATTACGAGACTGATATGTTCTCAGAATTGCGAGTTTGTATCTTGCAATTCTGATTTTATAATACGTAATTGCAAGTTTATATCACACAATTCTGAGAAAAAAAATCTGATTTGTTAGTTCATATCACATAATTCTGAGAAAAAAAGTCAGAATTGCAAGTTTTTAATCACATAATTCTGAGAAAAAAAAGTCAGAATTGCAAGTTTTTAATCACACAATTCTGAGAAAAAAATCTGATTTGTTAGTTTATATCACATAATTCTGAGAAAAAAAAGTCAGAATTGCAAGTTTATATCACACAAATCTGAGAAAAAAATCTGAATTGCACGTTTTTATTACACAATTCTGAGAACAAAAATCTGATTTGTTAGTTTATATCACATAATTCTGACAAAACAAATTGTGAAGAATTGCGAGTTTATATCACAAAATTCTGAGAAAAATTCAGAATTGCAAGTTTATATCACAATTCTGAGAAAAAATCTCATTCACTAGTTTATATCACACAGCTGCGAGAAATAAAGTCAGAATTGCGAGATAAAAACTCACATTTCTGACTCTTTTCTTGCAAATGTTAGTTTGTATCTCACAATACTGACTTTTTTCCTCAGAATTGTGAAATATAAACTTGCAATTGCGAGTTATAAAGAAAAAAGACTAATATGTTCTGAGAATTGTGAGTTTATATCAATTTATGACAATTGTGAGATATAAACTAGCCATTCAAATTTTTTTCTCAGAACTGTGACATAAACTTGCAACTGCATGTTCTAAAGTCAGAATTGCAAGATATAAATGTGCAGTTCTGAGAGCATATCAGTCTTGTTTTATAACTCACAACTGCAAGTTTATATGCGAGTGTTCAAACTTGCATTTGTGAAAAACTTTTCACTTTTACTTAACTTTTCACAAATGAGTTTATATTATATTATATAGAAAAAGACTGATATGTTCTCAGAATTGTGTTTATATCTCACAATTCTGATTAAAAAAGTCAATTGTGAGATGTAAACTCGCAATTGTTAAAACTAATGTCAGAATTGTGAGTACATTTGTTTTTTTTTCATTTTTTATTCAGTGGTGGAAATGGGCTTCCATAGTTTTGTGATCAAATATACAGCCAGATGTACTGCATATTTGGAACTAAACATAATAACGCTTTTAAACACTCATATTTTCACATATTGCATGCTGTCATGTGCTCTGGCATGGCCTGTATGCGATTGAGTTTTTACTGAACATCAATGCACTGTGTGTGCAAAATGAACACTGAGCCGCACTGAGGACAGATACGTGTGAGAGAAAGTGTTAAATGAATCCTCTCTGCGACCCCCCTGGCCAATCCCCAGGAACAGATGTTCATGGTTTTCATATCTCTCCATGTCTGTCTTCATGATATCTCTCTATATATGTGTATGTGTCAGTCTACTGTGTTGCACCCTCTTCTGGAGCTCATACCCCAGCTTGCCAGAAGAAGAAGCAGGAGAATGAATTTAAATGTATGTATCCTGCATGCTTACCTTCATTCAGACTACATTAGCGCTGTGAGTATGACACCCTGAGTACCACTAAAAAAACTGCTAAAGCAATATTTAGTTTGGGTAAGTGCCAAGAAACTAACGTTTAGGATATTTAGCTGTACTAAGTATAAAAAATAATGTAATAGACCAATTTGGAGTAGACGTTACAGTTACTTCACTTGAAGCTGCGTGCGCATTGTGGTACCAGAAAAACATTGGTAACAAGTGGAGTGAAATGGGTAAAATTCATGGAAAAAGAAGAAAAAATGTCAGAATTGGAATGCAAATCATTTTTATAGAATACTGTCATCAAAGACGGCATTTGAAGCTAAACCCAGGTGTTTAAACGAACAGACTAATGGATGAAACCTGCCATGATTATTTACTTTTAAAGCATAAATTTTATCTAAACAATTGTTAAAACTGTTTTCAAGACACGTCATCAATCTGCCGATTTGGCGGCACTGAACATATACAATGCAACTGAACCGACCGTAACTTGCAAATTTTGATTATTGACACTGAAAATGGTCAGTTATCGTCTTGTTTTGGCTGTACTAATTGGTCAGACCAAAAAAAAAAAAAAACGTTTGGAGTGCTATAGAGTGCCCAAAGTTATAATAAATCGAGGAAAAGAGTGCAAAAACTGTCTGAGGAACAAAAGGCCAAACTTCTTGACTTTTTTCTTTTTCTTGCAAATTCAAGTTTCAGTTTAGTTCTTCAAAGTCGATTTACCTCAACAATAGCGAGTTTGCCAATTCTGAGGGGAAAAAAGCCAGAAGTGTGGTTTATAAATTCATGATTCTGAGCTGAGAGAATGACAGGTTGATTTTTCTGAACAGAATTTTAAAATCTAAAATCGAGTGTACCTTTTTTTTTTTATTTATATCATGACTTCCATAGACAGCTACAAGAAAACTTTGCTGTTTGCAAACACTGAATTGGTCTATTGAATAGTGCAGCTGTATGTAGCTTTGTGTATTTTTGGAGCCCCCTACAGTTCTGCAAGTGAAATTCACTGTTGTGTCACTGTTGTAATTACAGCACATAGCTGTAGGCAGTACACGTTTTCAGCATTTGTTGCTGCCGTAAAGCAGTCTGCCCCTTTTCTGCCAAAATGTATCACTCGCTCATCAAACTTACTCCACAAACAAAGACCTTATTAGTATGATGCCATTTTAGTGCCATGTTAAAAAAAATAAAAGCATCTAAAATTACGAGATTAATTTTAAGAAAGTCATGACATTTTGAGAATAAAGTCGAAATATTTCAAGAAAAAAGTTGAAATTACGAGAATAAAGTCTAAAGGTTCCAAGAACAAAGTCGAAGTTACAATAATTAAATCGAAGCAATTAAAGTTATAATATTTTGAGAGTATAGCCTGGCCCGGATTGGGAGCACCGGGAAAGTTGCCAGGGATTACCAGCCGCTTTATCAGATACTCGCAAGGACAGTATGCTTGGAAATAATATTTCACATCTTCGATTGCATTCATTAGGCCTATTTGTAGTACCCAATAATATCAATAAGCTTTGTGCTTTTGGTACTTTTAATATAAAACAAAGTCTCAGCCTTTGACTCTATTCTGTCAGTTTTATTACAAAATACAAATTATAAATTTTTTTTCCTCTGTATTTCAAGTTTCTAGCTCAATATAAACATGAAGGAACATTAGAAGGAATAAAAAAGAACAGTATAGCCTAATTAATGAAATAAATGTTTCATTGTAATTGGAAAGATGATTCACACACTTAAACTGAGGTGAATACAGTGATCTGTCACGCCACATTAAAAAACGTGAAAAACATATTATTGTAATATACATATTATTTGTATTTTGAAAGCTAAGACTTTGGAATATCTTCCAGTATTCCTATTCCAGGCCATTTGCACATGCAAAAGGCTAGAATATACTCTCAAAATATAACTTTAATCTCATAATTGCTGAATTAATTAGTGGAATTTCGACTTTATTCTCAAAACACTTAGACTTTATTCTCGTAAATTTGAGTTTACTCTCAAAACATTTTGATTTTATTCTTATAATTTTGACTTTATTCTGAAATATTTTGAGTTTATTCATGTAATTTCGGCTTTATTCTCGAAATATTTAGACATTATTCTCGTAATATTTGTGATGCAATCTAGGAAAACCCAACACAGGCTGAAATTTCCTTCTTTAGATTTTGATACCAAATGAAAGCTGGGTTCAAGCTCTTTCCAAAACTATTTTTATTTTGTCATTTAATCATTTTAATTTAATGAAAACCTAATTTTGACAAAAAATTGACATTCAATCGGTTTTCCCAGATCGCATCACATTTCAACTTCATTATTGTAATATTTCGACTTTATTCTCGTAATTTCAGCTTTATTCTCAAAATATTACACTTCGTAATCATAGTTTTTTTTTTTTTTTATGTGGCACTAAAACGCCATTGTATATTAGAGTATTACTTTAAAACTGATATTTCAAGGTAAAAAAAAATTACATACAGTTGCTGTAATGATTGCACGAATAGTTGATAAAAACAGCGTGACTTAGAGAGTGACTGAGGTGTCTGTTTCTCTCAATCTTGATGACATGCCATATGCTGCTGTTTGATAATATCTCATCATGACTTCGCTCTAGGGCTTCTTTTCTGACCGTCAGTAATGGTTGATTTAATTAAGTGTTAAGTGTTAATTATTAAAGTACTAAGTGTTAAGTATTATTAAAACTGACAGTGCGTGTATCTGTGTTTACACACCACTTATTTAACAGCCTACCTTTCTCTCTCTCTGGTTGGTGCTGGAAATACATTAACATTGACATTAACATAACAGTCAGTTTATCTTATTCACTAATTAATTATTCATTTTTGAATTACATATAGTAACATAAAAAAGTGAGGTCATTAAGATGTGTGTGTTTGAAACAAGTCTCTTATTCCCACCAAAGCTTCACTTATAGAGGGTTCGCACTTATTGTACTACTGAATACGTTGTTCTGCTAATTTATGCTGTCTAAACCATGTGGAAGCTGCTAAATCATATAGAGAAGGGCTTAGTAAGCAGGAAAGGGCTTATTTTGAGTTAAGATGTGGTAAAGATATGTACGAGTAGTATTAATTAAGATACTAGCCTAATACTTCACCTACCTGACTGGAAATGATGAGAACAAACACAAATGTTGTCAAAATTCTGGAAATCTTCGTTCAGTTTGGCCAACCACAAACAGTTTTTTTGCTCTCTTCTCCTTGATTTGTTAAATCTTTAGTTCTATAGTACTCCAAATGTTTTTCCCAGTCTGACCGACAAGTACAGCCCAAAACATGACAATAACTGAAAATTTTCAGCAGCAATAATCAACAAAATATGCGAGTTTTGTTCGGTTCAGTCGCATTGTTTACGTTAACAATATGGTCGATTGATGACACTCTATTTGATCAAAAATAAATAAAAAAAGCAATATTGTGAAATAATATTACAATTTTAAATGCCATTTTTCATTATTATGAGTCAGTGTTAAAAATGGTTGTGCTGCTTAGTATTTTTTGTTGAAACCGTGAACACTTTTTTCATTTTTTGTTGGACAGAAATGTCAACAGAACAGCATTTATTTGAAATAGAAATCTTTTGCAACCTTATAGATGTCTTCTGTATCACTTTTAATAATTTTAATAAAAAATAAAAGTATTAATTTATTACTGCCCCCAAATAATAGTTGTAATATATCAACTTATTCAGTATACATATATATTGAATTTACTAAATTTAGGGAATTTTAAAATGAAAATTCGGTCATTAATTACTCATTATTATTCATGTTGTTCCAAATCCGTAACACAAATGTGACCCTGGACCACAAAACCAGCCTTAAGTCGCTGGGGTATATTTGTAGCAATAGCCAAAAATACATTGTATAGATCAAAATTATAGAGTTTTTTTTTATGCCCAAAATCATTAGGATAGTAAGTAAAGATCATGTCTATGAAGATATTTTCTAAATTTCTTACCAGAAATATATCAAAACCTAATTTTTGATCAGTAATGTTCATTGCTAAGAACTTAATTTGCACAACTTTAAAGGCGATTCAACTTTCAGACGATGTATAAATCTGGATTTCAAAAAATTGACACTTATGACTGGTCCAGGGTCACAAATTAAGATATTTTTGATGAAATCCGAGAGCTTTCTGACCCTGCATAGACAGCAACATCAGTAAAACAGATATCAGTGGTTTAAAATAATGACTTTATTCAACAATTTCTTCTTCAACGAATGTCGTACTCTCGGATTTCATCAAAAATATCTTAATTAGGTCTTAGCAAAGGTCTTACAGGTTAGGAACGACATGAGGTGACAGAATTAATGACAGAATTTTCATTTTTGGGTGAACTGTCTCTTTAAATGTAATATCTTTATGAATTTATTATCATTCCCAATATAAGGAGACTATATTTAATATTTAATTTCTGTATTATGTAACACATGCTTGTGCACATACATGGCTGCACGAGGCTGACATGTGCATGTATGCGTTGGAGTCCATCTAATTCTATGTGCAGAATGTGAAATGGCTCAACCTTAGTTGAGATTAACTGCTCCTGTCCATTTGAGAGGTAATTGTACGCTAAAAGTGTTATTGTGCTATAAGGGTAAAAGACAAAACTGAACAAGAGTAAATGATGACTACCTCACTCTCATGCAGGAAATGGTCCTGATGGATTTTGTTGGGTAGATAAAGCTTTTTAACCCCTAACAACATTGCAGTCATCAAACCTTTGATTCATCTGAAGAACTCTGATGACTCTGATGAAGTTGTGTACACAAAGTTTGGTAGCAACAACATCAGTGTGCTGTGATATTTTCAGCACATCTTTAACAATTTTTCTTCTGTGCACAGGATGACCTTCAGGGGCCTGGACGGATCCAGAGCAGAGGGTACTTCCTTTATCGGGTAGGGTATCATTTATATGACTACTGATTATTGTTTAGCACAGCAAGGAAAGCCAATTACCTTTTTTACATTACATACAAGGTTGTAACCATCATGCATTCACAGGGATAGTTTTCCACAATATTCAGATTAGTGGTCAGGCAATAGATATTATTTAAGTGTTAAATTATGATTATTATGATTATTCTGTCCCAATCCTACATGATATGTGACCCTGGACCACAAAACCAGTCATAAGTATCATGGGTATATTTGTAACAATAGCCAAAAATACACTGTATGGGTCAAATGATCGATTTTTCCTTTTTATGCCAAAATCATTAGGATATTAAGTAAAGATCATGTTACATGAAGATATTTTGTACATTTCCCACCGTAAATATATCAAAACATAATTTTTGATTAGTAATATGCATCGCTAAGAACTTCATTTGGACAACTTTGAAAGTGATTTTCTCAGTATTTGGATTTTTGCACCCTCAGATTACTTATTTTCAAATAGTTGTATCTCTGCAAAATATTGTCCCGTCCTTACAAACCATACATGAGTGGACACCTTTATATTCAGCTTAATTCATTTATTAAGCTTAATTACAATAAAAAGACCCTATAACTGGCTTTGTGGTCCAGGGTCACATATTTACATATTAAATTATTTTGTTCATTTTAAATGTAGGTGTGTTAATTTTGTGTTTCTGAATTTTTTAATTTCTGTGTAGCTTTCATTTTAGTGCTGTCAAATCGATGAATCGCGATTAATCGCATCCAAAATAAGTGTTTATAAGTTTGTGTTTACATAATATGTGTGTGTGTACTGTGTGTGTGTGTGTGTGTGTGTGTGTGTGTATATATATACACACACACATCACACACATGTGAACACAAACGTTTATTTTGGATGTGATTAATTACGATTAATCGATTTGACAGTACTATTTAATTAATTTTTTTATAAATAATGCAACATTTCTCATTTTCATTAAAGTTTAAATGTTTTACTTAATGTTGTATTTTATTTCACCTTTATTTTAATTATGAAAATGATTGTTAATAGTTTTATTTTTAGTCAAAAACTAAACACACCTACAGTATTTTTCCTATTACTATAAAAGCAAAACACTTCTCAATAAATATTTTTATTTGTTCTTTTCCGCAGCCACGAAATGGAAGAAGATCTGATGAGTATGTGTAAAACAATAAAGAACTGAAAAACAGGTATTTAATTTTTTACAATTGAGAAAAATCAGAAAAAGCTACTTTTTCAATGTGCAGAGTCACATTAGTTCACTTCCAGAATAAAAATTTAATGTCTTTCTTTCTTCATTCGAAAAGAAAAAAAATAGGGTTTCTGAGGAAAACATTTCATTTTTCTTCATTTAGTGGACTTCAATGGGGATTCATGGGTTGAAGTAGAGCTGTAATCGGGCCTTAAAAGTTAAGACCGACCCGGCCCAAGCTTGACAGAATTCGGCCCGAGCCCGACAAGTAAATTTTGATTGACAGCTTTTTAAAAGCCCGAACCTATTTACAGCCCAACATTATTCAAATGTGTACACAGCTTTTGTCAAGAATGAGTCATTTATACTTTTTTAAACATAATTTATTCATGAAAAACGTAGGCTATTGGCCACTTGGAAGTTGGAAAAAAAATAACCCTCTGTAACATCGTAACATCTCAGCACTCTAAGTATGCCTAGACATACACTTAGCCTATAAATAGGCCAACGCACCAATAAAAATGAGTCTTTCTTAACAAATTAAATTAAGATAAATTCTAAATTAAGATGGGTATTTGGCAATAACCAAATTAAGATAAAGGCTCCGCGGGATTTGCTTTGCCACTTCTCTCCACAATCCAGCCTCAACGCGACAGTGAATAGCAGCAGAAATGTAATAAAAGAATAATGCCAACATTAGCTTATATGTCTACATTATGCATTTAAGACTCAAATAATATTTCGTTATAATTTGAAAAACCCTTTCTCATTAAGGCTACATGTTTTTGTGGAGGAAAATTATTCAATCCAATGTAGATAAATTCAGCGCGGTCCTGCGCTCACTGATGGTGCGTTCAGCAGCACTGAACATCCTTTTACCGCTGCTGCCAAGCCTCCGTTTCACATCCTCAGCATCCATTTTCGCGTCTTTCCCGCGCTAATCGAAACGCGTCGTTTCACTACATAAGATTCTCAGTTGGGATCGTGAAGAGCCCTTTGAAGCTACATTGAAACTGCAATTTGGACCTTCAACCTGTTGATCCCCATTGAAGTCCATTACATGGAGAAAAATCCTGGAATGTTTTCCTCAAAAATCTTTATTGGTTTTTAACCGAAGGAAGAAGGACATAAACATCTTGGATGACATGGGAGTAAAAAATACAGAAACTCGTGTGCATTTTCATATACTAATATAAGCCGACGACAGTGTTTTTTATGTTCAACGGTTTGGTTTGTATCACGTTTTTTTTCACGGTTTCGGTACAGTTCAGTATGCGCAATGTTTAGAGGAAAAAACTACACTGTCAAATTAACTACATAAAATAAGACAAATAATAAATACAATAGAGTAAAGATACAAATTAAATAAACAGTGCTTTTCATGTTTTTAAGTAGGTGTAACATTAGCTTTTAGGTACAGAAATTGAATAAAGTAATCAAATGTATAATAATATTGCGTATTTGACTGTATAAATTAAAGATTAATCTTTATTAAAGTTATAAAAGCTATTAAATTAAGAGCAGTGGGTTATTTCCTTTTTGTTGTTGTTTGATCAATATAGTGCTGTCACTTTAAGAGAATGCACTGATCCAGTGCCGGCTATGCCTGCTAGGATACTTACGAAGATGAGCATTTTGACAGTTTTACTTAAAAGAGAGCTTAATATTTGCACGTGTTCTGAGGCGCGGGTTTGTGCAGGTTAAGATGAGCGCACACAAATCTTATCACTGCGTGCACAAGCTCACATCTTCTTAAATGTTTAAACTGGCAAACGCTTAAATTCATAAAACACAGATAGCAACGTGTGCTGTACATGTCTCACCTGCATAAGTTTGTTTATTCCATATTATGATGGAAATATACAAACAAATGCTTTACTATTTTATACAAAATTACAAAACACTTTGGAAATCATTCCAAATATTGCAGAAAATTAATCTGAATACATTTTTTTGAAAAGTGAGTACATACATGGGAGAGGTACTTCATATATATGGCAGATTTGCTAACTACATACCAGCCGTTAAAAAAATTATATTTTTCCTAATTTAAAAGAGAGTTACAAATCTGCTTGATGCTTCCAAGGGTCCTTGGCAAATTGGTATATGATGCAATGTCCTATTTTTGAATGGATTTCAGCATAAAAGTCCCAAAATGATAGCTTCTTGATAGTCGCACCACATGACATTTCATAAAATTGGACATCGGACAATCGTTTGTTTGTATTTTATAGTGGAAATACAAAATTACAAAAGTTATACAAAATTACAAAACACTTTGGAAATCATTCCAAATAGTGCAGAAAATTAATCTGAATACATTTAGGGTAATTTCAAATATTTTTCCAAAACAAAAGTTATGGCCGGACGGTCGCACCACATGATATTTTGACACTTTGAATAACAGAAAAATTACAAATAAGTAACTAATGTTTTTTGAAAAGTCAGAGTGAGTACATACATGGGAGAGGTACTTCATATATATGGCATCTTTTTTTACACATTTAAACCAATTTTTAACTGAAACGTCACGTCATTGACCCATATATATTACCCATGCATTGTCAGATTTAAGTTGAACCGTTGGTCCTAGTGCGTGCCGAACATTTTTTATTAACCCCTGATTAATATTTGAACTTAAACCTGCAAAACCACATTTTATCTACACAAATGTATTCATTAATGTTCGCTAATGTTTCTGATGAACATTTTCAGCAGCACCAGACCCCGTCCCGCAGATGTGCCGATCCAAAGCCAGTCAACCTTGAAACGTCACGTCACTCGTTCTAGAAAACACCCCTCTATTGATGTGATGTTGAATGTACAGACAGAATCCAAATAAAGTCTTTTATCTGTTCAAACGCTCCTGTTTGTGTAACCGTGCCGTGTCTTTTGAATTAAAAGCATTATAAAATGTTTCTTCATTGTGGCAGTGTGATTTTGACCAAACTCGCTGTATGCGTTTTACTGTATGTCACCAAAGAACAAACAAATAAAACCTTTTTCCCCTCTCCATTTATTTATTGAAAGCACAAGTGCGACTCATTCTCTCTTTTTCTAGATGCGTGTTTCTGTTATCCTGCTATCTACAATGATTAGTCGAAAAGCATTAATCAACTCTCACTTCCGATCACTGCCGTTGTAATTGGATTTGTACATCTCAACAGCATGTTTCACAAACTGCATCCTTTCTGATAAACGTCTCTTTTCGGTCCTTTATCGGTTTAGTAGAATCTTGCTTATGATCTATTGTTCTCATGAATACACATCATGTATTTATTAAGCTGCTGTCATACTGCGAAGATGAAATGGGGCCTGAAATAACTAAATAGGTGACGTCATTGAGCGTGACTACATTTCCCTTTGAGAAACTTGTGACATAAACTAAGAGTGGGAAGATGAGGAAGATCACTTCAGCGGCTCTAGACAGACAGACCTAGAGGGTACGACTCCAAACACATTAGTCCTGTAGTGGGTGTTTTGGAGGGGGCTGGGTGTGAAAAATGAAGCTTCGGGGTTGTGAAAAGACGTCGAACGCAATCAATCCGAGGGGATAAGAGGTGTACACAAATGAAACACTCAAGCTTGTTTTGTTATCATCTAATTTGGGTTAAAAACACAAACATTGCTGGTTTAGTCGGAGTGAAATTGAACTGACCTAGATTATTTTTCTCTTCTGACACTTTAATTTCTTTGAAGAAGGTATGCATTTTTACAATAGAAGCATAATTTACAAACTTAATACTATAGAAGAACCATTTTCTCTTTCTAACTGTACTTGTAGATAATAATAATGAAATAAAAGACAGCTTGAGTGTACTTCAACTTTCATGAAAATCAACAAATACACATATTTTGATTTGTTGACTAACATAGTACTAAATGTCAGGTAAAGAACTAGAACACTAAAAAACAACATAGGAAAACCCAGGCCAGATGAGAAAAAGTAAGTAGTTTAAAAAATGTGAAGCTTTTTATGGAGTAAAACTATATTGTAATGCATTACACTCTTAAAAAATAAAGGTGCTTTAAAAAGGTGCTTCACTGCGATGCCATAGAACAACTATTTTTGGTTCCACAGAGAACCGTTCAGTCAAAGGTTCTTTAAAGAATCAGTTCTTTCTTACCTTTTATAATCTGAAGAATCTTTCGCCACAAAGAAACTTTTGTGAAACAGGAAGGCTCTTCAGATGTTAAAGGTTCTTTATGGAACCATTTAAACAAAAAGGTTCTTCTATAGCATCATGAAGCACCTTTATTTTTAAGAGTGAACCTTTAATAGTAACTTGCCCCAACACTGCTTCATTTAAAATAAATTTAAACCATAACACATTTTAAATTGCAATTATAATGCAAAATGTCCGAAAACATTTCCTTAAAACCTGTTTTTAAAAGTGTGCTAAAATAAGTAACAAATCATAAAAAAGACATTAAAGTTTAACTATTTAATGTACATTCTACATTCAGGTGTCTATTGTTTGCTAAAAAAGCATTTGGGTGCATATTTGTAAATTTAAGGTAGATATTATTCCCTGAAATGTATTCACTACCAGTCAAAAGTTTTTTGATCAGTAAGCTTTTTAATGTTTTGTAAAGTCTTTTCTGCTCACCAAGCCTGCATTTATTTGATCCAAAAGTACAGCAAAAATATTTTTACTATTTAAAATATTTTTCTATTTGAATATATTTTAAAATGTAATTTATTCCTGTGATTTAAAAGCTGAATTTTCAGCATTATTACTCCAGAAATCATTCTAATATTCTGATTTGCTGCTCAAAAAAACATTATTATTATTATTATTATTATTATTATTATTTATTATAACAGCATTTATCTGAAATAGAAATCTTTTGTAACAATATAAATGTCTTTAAAAGTATTCATTTCTATCATTTCTGTCTCAAAAATAGTATAATATTAGAAAACTTCTTTTATTTCAGCTAGATGCTGGTCTTTGGATCTTTCAATTCACCAAAGAATCCTGAGAAAATGTATTAAACTGTTTTAAATATTATTAAAAATAATAAAATCAAAAACTTTTTGAACAGCAAATCAGCATACTATGATTTCTAAAGAATCATGTGAATCTAAAAACTGTAGCCTATGCTGAAAAAATTGCTTTGATCACAGGAATAAATTACATTTTAAAATACATTCAAATAGAAAACAGTTATTTTAAATAGTACAAATAATTCAAAATTGTGCTGTTTTTGCCATACTTTGGATCAAATAAATGCAGGCTTGGTGAGCAGAAGAGGCTTCTTTAAAAACATTACAAATCAAAAACCTTTGACTGGTAGTGTATATTAACACTTAAATATGTAAAACAAGAATACGTATATAACATACTCTAGAAAAGGAGTTAAAAGATGAATTTAATATGATAATAGCACCACCGTGTGGTTATTTTCCACTTTTTAGTGGCATGTTGACTAAAGCATTGCTCCACTGGGTGTCGTGCGATCTCCACTCATAATATTAACAGCACCTGGCACAACAACAAAGTCGTAAAGTTTTTTATGATAGAAATATGATTATAATTTTCTACATATTCTCCGTCGGACACCATTTGTCTGATGTGCAAATGGTGTGTTTAAAATAACATTAGGCCTATTTTTATTTTCTTATTTTATTTATGTGTATTTATTACTTTGCTATAAACAACAAAACTAAGGTCTTTGTCACGTTTGAGGTCTGTGCGTGCTTTCTGTCACTCTTACTTGTATGTCACTGAAACATTTACATGTTTTCACTACGGAAATTAGTAGTATGGACTTAATGCAAATCATCTGTATGCTTTTAATTAGCCTTCTACAACCAACTTATTTTTATTATTATTTAAATTGTCCTGGGTCTCGTTTAAAACAAGCTATAACTTTTCTTCCACGGTTGTTCTTAAAATAGTCACGCAGCGAGATAATTTTACCTTCCATTAACTACAATCATCCGGCAATGGAAACTTATTTGCTCTGCGCCACAGCATGCCGCGCACTCGCATCGTCTTTCTATTGGACAACAGAGCTGTCATTCAACAACGTCACGCACTAACATTTTCGCGCGCTCTGTGGTAGTTTCAAGGTAGGTTGACGTGCGTATTTGACCTAATTGGCGTGCGGCCAAGAGAAAGAGCGACACATGTGGGCCAAAGATTAGGAACGTTTGTATAACATAAAATTCACACCGAAACACAACCATCAAAAGATAGCAGGATATAGTCTGTTTAACGTTATTGAAAGGCTAAAATTGCTACGAAGGCAGTGAAATTGAATAACTTCAAACAGAAAAACTAAACGCGCTTCATAAAAAGACCAAAACTGAGCCTAAATGATTTCAGATTGATAAACGTCAATGCCATTTCGAGTATAGGCCTACATTTTACAGTTAAGATGGTTTGATCTCTTTTTTCCTTTTTGTTTTCTTTTTGTTTTACTTAAAAAAAAAATGCGATTAGTTTCTTTTTTCGTGTTCAAAACTCGTTTCGCTTTTAAAAAAAACAACTCATGAATTATTGGTATAAAGAAATCTCGGCAGGATTTTATCCACAAAGAATTACATTAAGCTGTGTCGAGGCTTAAAAAAACCTAAATCTAACAAAAATCAAAAAGTGTTTGTATGTTTTTCGGTTTCCCCCCTAGTAAATAAGTAATAAGGGCTATTTATAACACATTTATTTCATACTAAGTAGTCTATAGTTGACTAGCATTATGAGACTTACTTAAAAAAATATCAGTCTTTGAATACAAGACATTTAAAGTGTACCTGAAGTATACTTACAATAGTTCCACTTTAGCACAATCAAATATGTTCAAGTATATATTTAGTTTGACTTACACAATTACACACACACACACACACACACACACACACACACACACACACAATTAAAGTGCATTAAGTACAAAATTGATTGTTCCAATTTAGTAGACTTTAAAGCATTTTTTTAATGAATAAATAATAATAATAATAATAATAATAATAATAATAATAATAATAATAAATATTGAGAAAATCGCCTTTAAAGTTGTCCAAATGAAGATTTTAGCAATGCATTACTAATCAAAAATTAAGTTTTGATATATTTACAGTAGGAAATTTATAAAATATCTTCATGGAACATGATTTTACTTAATATCCTAATGATTTTTGCCATAAAAGAAAAATGTATCATTTAGACCCATACAATGTATTTTGGCTGGTTTTATGCTCCAGGGTCACAAATATGTTTCAAATACATTTAAGTAGGCTATATTTATTGTTCACTAGGGATGGTTGTGCCTATTTTTGTTTATTTTATTTTGTAAATGCTTAAATGTTTCATTTTTTATCAATTAATACTAAGTTATACAGTATTATACCTTTCTTTATCTGGTATAAATACGTCGTTTTGACTATGATCGGCTATAATTTTTTTTGTATTTAACATATGCTTGAATGTTTCATTTTTCTTAATTTGTATAAAGTTCTACAGTTTTGTTAAAGTTTCTTATGAATTGTATTCTATATAAGTCGCAAGGATGCTCACATGCAAAGTCGCAGCTAGGTCTTGCTGCGTGTTGCCAGATTGTGTGGGATTCTGCTCTAGCCGCACTGCGCATGCGCTTGGGAAGCCTGGGGTAGGCCCTGCTGTTTTTCTAACTCTAGTTCAATCCTACACTGCCGTCTCAACCAAAACAAGGCGCAAGAAAATCCCCCTCCTGGACGGCAAATAACCGAGGTAAGGAAGCAAGCGGACTTGCGTGATACCATTATTTTGAGAAAGAGCAGCGGAGCTCCAGTGTCGCATTCGTGTCGGATTTGATACAAGCGTATATGCGGTGAAAATACGGTGCTGTGTTTTTTAATGCTTGCCTGGGAAGAATCCGAAGGCCCGGTGACCTACATTTGTTCTACCCTAGTGAGGCAAGGGGAGTGTACGATGTTGCGCTGCCAAATGTTCGCAACCGATTTAAAGCCCGGACATCTCCCGTGCATCGCACGGTTTAGTCCCTGCACAAGCTATATCTTTGCGGCTTTGCATTTCAAACTTTGTTACTATATTTATCAGCTATGCGCGTATAACCCTGTTTATACCGATGACGCGCGTTTGCCAGAATGTAACCTCGCGCTTCTTCAAGTCTCATTTTAATCTGTGTTTCAAAAACCACATTTATAAAATAAATCGCTCTGAGCGAATGCATAAATATCTGCTCGTAATCGTGAACCTGCTCGTTTATTTTACAACGCAGCCTGGATTGCGACTCCCAGGATGGGAATTAAATCCAATTTAACCTGACCATTTTATAACAGCTCCGACGGAGCAACCTGTAGCGAGCTCGGCTGAATATGTACATCCCGTTCTTTTGCTAAAGCACATCGTGGAGTAACCAGCCGCACACAGAATTAGTTCACACGTTGAGGATTTTAGCATTTACAGCAGCTTTGCACATCGTTTTTAATTGTCATGCGAGCGGGGAGCGAAGCGACAAAAAGAAGATAAAACCGGTAATTTATTGCTCTTATTTAAACAGGTCGCAGTTGCGTTTAACGTTATGTTTCTGTTAAACGTTTCGGTTTAATAAGAATGAAACCGTGAAAAGCTTTATATCACATCTTTATATCGACTGACAGTGAGTTAAAAGGTGTTTCGGTTTCTCTGTGGAGGTGAATTAGGGTTATTGAATGTGACAGCGGCATTTCTTACGGACGGTGTTATAACTGAACGGCCGCGTTTCGTTTTATATTTGATGTATCTCCTGTTTCTATACGCGAGTATGATTGCTGAAGCATAAAAGCGGCTTGGTTTTGTTGTTCGGTCTGATAACGGCGCCTGCCTAAATGCCTAATGTTGTCTTGGTCGCCAGTTTAGCCCAGGCTACTAGGTTTTGTCTATCACTTATTTGCGCACAAGCCACTGATTAATAATTTTAAATCGAATTGAATCCTCAGTTGTAATTTACACCATGCACGCTGAATGACACGTCACGAATTTAAGCCTTAGCACTTGAATATTAATTGGGTTGTGGACAAAATCGATGTATGCAGTTGTAATTATGATATATCAACGCACAGTGATTATTTGCAGACTATTTGGCTGATTCCAAACCAAAACTGTGAAAATGAGCGTAATTCAAAATGCAATTCATTTATATAAGTGCTTCATTCTTTTATAGAAGTGGTTTGTGTTTTTATTTTTTTTTTATTTCCTGAACAGTTAATGTATTTAAATTATGTTTTTGAGATTAAAAAACTCGCTTCCCATATCTTCCATGGTTGTTCCTGGGATTTTGTAGATCAGTGGATTCATCCATGGCAGACAAATGACTTTCTTTTTAAGTTCTAATCCTTTCTGATATACAGTTATACATATGAAACCTAAATAAATAAGCTTTCCACTGATGTATGGTTTGTTAGAATAAGGCAATATTTGGTTGAGATACAACTATTTGAAAATCTGTAATCTGAGGGTGCGAAAAATCAAAATAATGAGAAAATCCCTTTTAAAGTTGTCCAAATGAAGTTCTTAGCAATGCATATTAATCAGAAATGAAGTTTTGATATATTTATGGTAGAAAATTTACTAAGTATCTTAATATCCTACAGATTTTTGGCATAAAAGAGACATTTTTACACATACAATGTATTTTTGTCTATTGCTACAAATATACCCCTGTCTACTTAAGACTGGTTTTGTGGTCCAGGGTCACATATAACTTTATTTTAATAAATAACAGGTGCAACTGTACTACTCTGGATGTATGTCATGAGCATGGACCAAAATACAATGTACAATATTGCGTCTGGATTTTAATATAAGGAATATTTCCCATCTGTTCCGACTGTTAATTGTGCCTTTGTTTTTACGTAGGTTCGCTGTGGATAAGGTGCGTTCGTTTATCGCCAACATTTCTTATCAAAAAAGCTTGTGTGTACACGTGAATAACACTCTGTAAATAAATCAGACTGCCGCATGATCCCCATAAAATGAATCCTAGAAAACAGGTTGTTTTTCACCTTCAACAATGTTGATCAACACCAGTCCTTCACTGAGCAAAGCAAAATGCACCTCAGTAACCATCGTTTAAAAAAAAATTAAAATACTACACTGTTTACTGTCATAGAGTAC
The DNA here is from genome assembly GCA_033026305.1 of Cirrhinus molitorella. Classification (NCBI taxonomy): domain Eukaryota; kingdom Metazoa; phylum Chordata; class Actinopteri; order Cypriniformes; family Cyprinidae; genus Cirrhinus; species Cirrhinus molitorella. The sequence goes on along the minus strand of CM065133.1, from coordinate 4,907,835 downwards.
TTTAATCAGTAGTGCTCAATACTTAGTTTAAGAATGTAATTCCATTGTTATTATGCTATTGAGAAAAAACATAAACCTGTCATTCTTCCCGTGACTTTTCGAATGCCTTTGTGGTTTATTTGATGTATGTGTGTATATCCCCATTGTAAGAACCTTCACATTGTTTGAATAAGTTGAGTCAGAAATTGAATTGGTCATTAAGTTGCAAGTCTGTGAGGGCATTCAGGGTGAAGTCAACTGCAATGTCATCCCAGCAAAGTCATGCCCATCTGACTTAACAGGTTTGGCCGACATTGCTTTTGATAGCGTTCGCAAATCTATCACAACCTTGCATCCTACTTTATCACATCTGCACATGTGCAGCTTTAGCTGATTTGCAAGTTTGCAACCTTGGGTTTTGTTTTATGCATTCAAGGTATGCCGCTCAAAGTGTAAAGGCAAAAATATTAATAAGAAATAAATGAGGTGTGTGTTTATATGTTTAATAAGTAAACTGTAATTTAAGATGGAATGGCTGTATAAAGATCACAGGAGTCAGGGCAGGTCACAGAGTGTAATTTGTAGTCATTTCATTCAGTGGTTTGTCATTTGTGCTTTTATCATTTGCTGTTTGATGTTAGTCTAAACTGTGGTTCTCAGGGATTGCAAATTGTTTTGAGATTGGCTAACTTTGAGATGAACATTGAGTTGATCAAGCCATAGATACTGCCTTAAAGTAAGTGACAAATAAAATGATCATTTACTCAACTTCATGTTGTTCCAAACCTGTATGACTTACTTTCTTCTGTAGTACAGAAAAGCAGATATTTAAAATCAGTTTTTTTTTTTCTTTTCTTTGATCCTTACAATGGACGTCAATTGTGAGCCTGGACCACAAATCCAGCCATAATTGTCAATACATAATCTGATAGCTGAATAAATAAGCTTTCCATTGATGTATGTTTGTTAGGATAGGACAGTGTTTGTTTGAGATACAACTATTTGATTATCTGAAATCTAAGGGTGCAAAAAATCTAAATATTGAGAAAATTGCCTTTAAAGCTGTCCAAATGAAGCTCTTAGCAATGCATATTACTAAATATAAATTAAGATTTGATATATTTATGGTAGAAAATTGACAAAATATCTTCATGAAACATGATCTTTACTTTATCCTAATGAATTTTGGCATAAAAGAAAAATCTGTTTTGACCAATACAATGCATTTTGGCTATTTAAGACTGGTTTTGTGGTCCAGGGTCATTATCAGCATTCTTCAACATTGTTCCACAGAAGAAAGAAAGTCATACAGTTTTGTAACAGTAATTGCTGACAGAATTTCCAGTTTTGGGTGAGCTATCTTTCTAACTGAGTGTGTTGACATTAATTTTGTGTTAAAGTGTTTATCTAGTGAACAGTTGGCTCTTTTGGTTTCATTAGCTAAAAGTAGCAGTCTAGTTCATTTAAAAATGAAGTGATAAAAACATTCAGACTGGTAAAAGTATCTATTGGTGACAGAAAAGGTAGAGATTAAGATATTTATTTTAAACTACTTCATTTGTGATTTAAAAAAAAAAAAATGTGGCTTTGCAAGCGGATTCCTCACAGATTTGAGAAGTTAGGTGGTTTGAAGTTTTTAGTCTGGCAGAAAATGGTTTTCCAAAGTTTACAGAGTGTACAAAAACAGCATACAAGTGTCTAAGTGATGCACACACTGTTGTTAATTTAGAGGAGATCCTTGTTATACACTTCTGACTAAAGGTTGGAAAACTTCTAGAACTGTTAATAACACAACTAATTCTTGAACTGGGCAAATAAACCAACTGTAAACGACCGTTAGAAGACCCAACTCATTTTTGTCTTCAACTTTAAAATGCGCCGACTCGCTCATATGATCCGCTCTGTGCTGTTGTGTCTCTGGACTGAAGCACACTGCCTGAATCGTTCCTTGTCCCCTATATAGTGCACTATGTGCCATTCACCAAACAGAAAATACTATATTTATAGTGTAGGGGGCGGGGCTGTTCGAATTCTGGAGAGTATTTGATTGGACAGAATGTTTGATGAGAAGCTGAAGTGCAGGGTGACATCATCAAAATGGTTCATCCATATTGGCTGCATCCCAACTGGCATACTATCCGTCCTAAATATTATTCGAAAATAGAATTAGTATGTAGTGTGTATTAATTAGTAAATTGTAGTATGTTTAAAAAAGTATTCCAAAGGTTCCTGAATGGTCTGCTACTTTCGGTTAGAATTCGAAGTGCAGATCGATTCACACTCTAACGGCTAATATTGCCCACAACACATTGTTCTCGCCATGAAAGACCCACATGAATATCAACGTGCCTTCTACTTTCTCTCCAAAATGGTAGGAAATCAAATGAAACTAAACCGTTTGACAAGATGATTGACAGGGCAGTTTAAACAGTGACAAGATATACCTGACTATGCAACAGAGCGTCCGTTAAAGACGCAGCTATGCCGAAGTAGTATATTCCCAAAGCTTGCCTACTATTCTGCTACATACTCAAAAGTATGTACTTTTTCTTCACAAAAAGAGTACATACTTTTAGGGCATAGTATAAGTAGGTGAATTGGGACGCAGCATTAGTTTTATTTCTTGTGAATGCAAATTTTTGTTACATTGTTTTGAAATGCACTAGCTTATAGATAACCTTAAGGCTAAATTTTTTTATACTAAAAGCCAAAAAACTTCAATTTTGATTTCATGGGGATTTTTAACAGAAGACACATTTTGAAATTATACAGTCTAATTTACAAAAAGTACTCGTGCTACGTAGCAGGCTTGTTTAGATTGTGATTAAAACGCAGTGGTTTCATGCATTCTGATTCATATAAAAGCACAGTCAGGGATAAACCATTAAACCGCCAGAATCTTAAATTATGATACAGACTTTTGGTCAAACTGCCCAGTACTACCAGACATTATGAGTCATTCAGTGTGCTTGTTTATATAAATGCATAAATGCAAAGAGGTTACTTGTAATCAAACCTAATTAGTTATTAAATAGTTATTATTATAATTTGGCCTAAATGAGGGGCATAAATTTGTTTATTAGAAGAGGAAATTACATTGCGAGTACTTCACCCAGAGTGGAAATTGTGTTCAGAATCATTTGAAATGGATGTTTACAGTTACTTGTCACAAAGAAATTATTAGCAAAGAAATGAGACTTTGATATCTCGTGATGTGTCCTGTGCGCAATTCCGTTCGAAGTTGCTAGGTCCTCATGTTGCATTATGGTTTAATGCCTCCAAAACTATTTCTTGGGTTAATGTTTTGAATTTCTAAGAAAAGTGTCATGGATGAACTCATTGTCGGAGAAGCAAACTATACATGGAGGTCAGTATGTCTTGGCAGTGCACTTAAACCATTGTTGTTCTGGTCAGTTGGTCTTGAGGGCAAGGTCATGCTTTCTGACGTCTTTCTGACGAGCGTATTGTTGGTTAAATGACAAAATACATGCAACATATTAATTAATAGTGGCAAACACTCTTTGGATGTAGATTGTGTTTATAATAAGTAGTCGATATCATACAGCACAGCAGTTTTAAACATTGATAATAATAAGAAAGGATTCTTGAAAAGCAAGTCAGCATATTAGAATGATTTCTGAAGGATCACTGAAGACTGGAGTAATCATGCTCAAAATTCAGCATTGCAAAATAAACACTGATTTTAGGTTGTAATAATATTTAATAATATGACTGTTTCACTGTATTTTGAGATTTCTTTCAAAAACATAAAACTGACCCCAAAGTTTTAAATGCTGTATGTACAGTTGAGGTCAAAAGTTTACACCCCTTTTCAAAATCTGCAAAATGTGGATTATTTTACCAAAGTAAGAGGGATCATACAAAATACTAAAAGTTATTGCTTATTTAGTACACATCTGAATAAGATATTTCACATAAAAGATGTTTACGTATAGTCCACAAGAGAAAAGAATAGTTAAATTTATAAAAGTTATCCTGTTCAAAAGTTTTCATACACTTGATTCTTAATACTGTGTTGTTACCTGAATGATCCACAGCTGTGTTTCATGTTTAGTGGTAGTTGTTCATGAGTCCCTTCTTGTTTGTCTTGAACAGTTAAATTGCCTGCTGTTCTTCAGAAAAATCCTTCAGGTCCCACAAACTCTTTGGTTTTCCAGCATTTTTGTGTATTTGAACCCTTTCCAACAATGACTATATGATTTTTGAGATCCATCTTTTCTGAGGACAACTGAGGGACTCTATTACAGAAGGTTCAAACGCTTATTGATGCTCCAGAAGGAAAAAAAACATGCATTAAAACTTTTGAACAGAATGGAGATTTTTCTTATTTTGCCAAAATAAAAATATTTATTCATTTAATACTGCCCTTCAAAGCCTACAAAAGATAGTTACATGTTTCCCAAAAGAAAAAATAGTTAAATTTACCCTGATCTTCAAATTTAAGTTTTCAAGTTTTTATCACTGTGGATCATTCAGGTAACAACACAGTGTTTATAATCAGGGGGTCTTTTTTTTTTTTTATAAATTCAACTACTACTTTCTATTGTGGACTATATGTAAACCTTTTTTATGTGAAATATCTTATTCAGGTCAGTACTAAATAAACAATAACATGCATTTTAGATGATCCCTCCTATTTTGGTAAAATGATTAACATTTTGCAGATTCTGAAATGGGGATGTAAACTTTTGACCTCAACTGTACTGGGATGCTGTGGTTTGACTTCTCTTGTCCAAACGTATCCAAACATACCTGTAAGTTCCTTAAAAGTATAAACCTCAGCAGTTCTCAGAGCACAAGAACAGATCACGATTAACCTACTTTGATTTGCAAAGATATCTTATTGTACTTGGAAGGCATTACAGAATGCGTAGCCGCTGACACAATGCGGTTCTGACCTTGTTGGCTCTGTTCAGTGTCAGGCTTTTGATTAAAGTGTGTTCATGGATCTATTTACATCTGGACAATACTGTGATCAAAAAAGAGAGAAAAAACTAACAATTAAATAAGTACAGGATATGCTGCAGAAAATGTCATTTTACTTAAAAGGATTAGTTCTCTCTTAAATTAAATTTTCCTGATGATTTGCTCGTTCCCATGCCACCCAAGATGTTCAGGTCTTTCTTTCTTCAGTCGAAAAGAAATTAAGGTTTTTGAGACAAACATTCCAGGATTTTTCTCCATATTCAATGGGGATCAACAGGTTGAAGGTCCAAATTGTAGTTTCAGTGCAGCTTCAAAGGGCACTACATGATCCCAGCTTCCTGTTTGGTCTTGGAAGTTGACTGGGGCAACCATTGGCAATAACAGCATTCGATATCTCATGTTTTCTCCTCTCTTTTCTGTCTTTATCTTCAGAACATATTTAGTCTTGGAGCTATTTTCTCATTGTGCCTTCAGTTTATTTATCGACGCGTTTGTTTGTGTGCTTTGGCCACTTGTTAACATATTTTTAACATAATAGTTTTAAAACCACATGCTTATGAGGCTGTAAACCGGCTGTTCTCTGATGTTTGCTTTCCATTCGAGAGTGATTTTGGGTCAAGAGGCCATCCGAGCTGTTGTTCTCTCGCATGCCGCCATTTCATAAGACTCTTTGAGATTGTCTTTCCTGCTTGCCAAATGACATTCGGTTCAGCCCACATAGATACCGAGCCCTCTAATAAATTAACTTTCCATTTAGAGACATTAAGTGTCCATATCTGATTTGCTTATGTCAGTCAGAGAGCGATGGGAACGATAGTTTCCATTCAGCTTTTTGTGTTTTGATGACATGTGACAGTAAAGCATGAGGCTTGTTTTCTATACCGCTTCCCTGGCAGCTGATCTGTCTGATTTCCGATAATTCTGTAATTGTTCAGAAAAGTCAAATTTCCACTCGTAGTAATTTTATTGGGTGGTCCAAGGCGAACTGGAATTCCCTGGCATTTTGTTTTTTTCCACAGTCATCCTACATTTCCTCCTCGCTCTTCAAGGGATGAAACCTGAGCCGATATCAGTTTGGTTTGGCCGTCTCGAAGGGACGCTATGGCCCGACGCTGGGTGCCAGCCTTGTGTCCAGAGGGACATGTGACTGCATTGCGGGAGTGTGGGTTGGAGTGACGAGTCCTTTTAGATGCCCAGAGCTCTTAACATCCACCCACTCCACCCAAACCCGCATGCATGCATGCCTCCATCTGCTCGCTGTACACTCTCACGCTCTGCTTTCGCATTGGTCTCCGCTTTAGAGAACTGTGGTGTGTTGTGAGATCAGAAGCATATTACACTTAAGTGCTAGCCAGTTTTGTTTTAAAGTCTTCCATATTGTTACGTATAGGAAATGGATTTCAAAAAAATGTTGGACTGGGTCTTGTTTCTATCCTTACGTTTATGATTGGATGGAGGCAGATGTGAATCCACTGTTGGATTTGATTGTAAGAATGGGCCAGGGTTTATTTTAACGAACTGATTGCGATCTGTCATTTTCACTAGAAGATTGATTGCAGAGATGAATTTTTCACAATAAGAAAATAGGGTAAGTTTCCTTTACTTGCCGATTTTAATGGCGGGGTTTGTAATATTTGTGCCAGTGGTAGCAAATGAAACTGCAGTTTAGGGAAGCCCATTTCTGACTTGCAATTCTGATTTTTTTTTTCCTCACAAATGTAAGTTAATATTTTCTAAGTCGCAATTTGGACATTTTTTTTTTTCTTGCAAATGTAAGTTTATATTTTGCAATCCTGACTTTTTTCCTCATAATTGTAAGATATAAACAGGAAATTCTGACTTTTTCCTCACAAATGTAAGTTTATATTAGGGTTGGGCGATATATATCGATCGATATTTTGCGCATCTCATCAGTAAAGCCGGTTCTTTGATTATCGGTAAATCTCCATCACCTGTTTTCAAATAGAGCGCCAGTTTATTCACAGAGCCGTAGATCACTGACAAGCTACGCAATATCGGGTTCAGTTTCGCGGGCGATTCATTGGGGTAGCTTTTCAGTGATCTACGGCTCTGTGAATAAACTGGCGCTCCATTTGAAAACAGGTGATAGAGATTTACCGCTAATCAAAGAACCGGCTTTAGTGATGAGATGCGCATGAATTTATCGATCGATATATATCGCCCATCCCTAGTTTATATCTTCCAATTCTGACTTTTTTCAGATAATTGTGAGATATAAACTCTCAATTGCGAGTTCTAAAGTCAGAATTGTAAGGGAAAAACTCAAAAAAGTTGCAATTTGAAAATTTTTTTTTCTTGCAAATGTCCGTTTATATTTTGCAATTCTGACTTTTTTCTCAAAATTTTGAGATATAAACTGGAAATTCTGACTTTTTCTCACAAATGTGAGTTTATATGTCAGTTCTGAGTTTTTCTCTAAATTGCGTGATAAAATTTCTAATTTCGGACTTCTGATAATTGCGAGATAAACTTGCAATTCTGACTTTTCTCATAATTTTGAGATATAAACCGGAAGTTCTGACTGTTTTTCTTGCAAATGTGAGTTTGTCGCATGTCTCTTTTTTTCTGATAATTGTGTGATATAAACTTACAGTTGTGAAAAATAAAGTCAGAATTGCAAGGAAAAATGTGCAATTTGAAGTTTTTTTTTCTCGCAAATGAGTGTTTATATCTCACAACTCTGACTTTTTTTTTCTCATAATTGTGAGATATAAATAGGAAATTCTGACACTTTTTCTCACAAATATGAGTTTGTCACAGTTGCAAGTTATAAGGTCAGACTAGCAAGATATAAACTTGCAATTTTGACACTTTCCCAGAATCTGACTTTTTTCTAATAATTGTGAGATACAAACACAATTGCAAGTTATAAAGTCAGAACTGCGAGATATGCACTTGCAATTTTGACTGTTTAATTGCATGATATAAACTCACAATTGTGAAAAATAAAGTCAGAATTGCGAGATGAACTCGCATTTTGGAGATTTATTTCCCTCACAAATGTGAGTTTATATCTTGCATCTGGGTGCTACTTTGGGGCGGGAATATCTGTTTGATTAGCCAATGGTAGACAGGGAGTGTTTGAAACGTGATAATTTGTTTTTCCTGTTTTGTTTGTTGCTGCTTAGCACAGAAAACATTGTAAAAGCTTTAAAGCAGTGTTTACAATGATTCCCTCCTTGTTTTTTCCGGGTTAAATTTGATTTACTATCATGTGGCCTCAATAAAGCAGTTTTATCTTTACCATTCTAAATTTGATGCATGATTGCACTTTTGGGTCCGTATATAAGCAGTAGTTTGATTTATCAGGTACATGGTTTTCTGAGTGTTGTAAACACTGTTGGCAAGGATCCATCACCTACAGAGTCAAAACACTTGTAAATTAAAGATGGCATAAAGCATGGAATACATGCCATGTGTTTTCATAAATATGGGTCATCGCTGATTTGCCAACTGTAGGGTTTATTCTTTTACAGTTTGGCTTTTTGCCATTTGGGGATCACTAATTAATCGATGACAAGTGGTCTTGGGAATTTTGCAAGCGTTATCTGTCACACAAATTAATGTCATGAATTAATGAAGTGAAGAAATCAAAAGTACAGAGTATGTCAACCTGGTAAATTTTCAGGTGAACTAAAAAACCTTGTTTTTCCATACTCCTTTGTGTTAGTTGTGGGAGTTGCGTTAGTCAGCCAATCAGAGTCAAGCTTGCCCTGTCAAGTGCAATTGCCTTAGCAACCATTGCTAATTAACAGACTTTCCTAGACTGTTTAGTGGCCTCAATACACAAACCAAAACTCTTTTCCCAAGACAAGGCTATTTTTCTTCATTATTTCAAATGATAAACCCTTATAGGTCACCCCCTAAATTTAAACAGGCAAGCTGTATTTTGACCAGCCGGTTTGCTGATATATTTAGTCAGCAGACACTTTAATCCAGTGCCACTAACTGTACTATAATTGCTGTGCGATGTCCCACTAGACTTCTGGGGACAGCGGAGACTTGGGGGGTCAGTTTACTCTCAGCATTTGTCTGTACATGATGTTACCGTATCGAATCGATTTTGTTGTAGTATTTCAAAAACTGAAAAATGAATGCATGTATTTGGGATTAAACCTGATCCCTCTGTATCACAAGCAAGTTGTCAGCTCGTGTTCTTCAGCTCTAAGATTTCCCTTTTGGGTTTACTCGATTTATGTTTAGAGGCGAAAAGAGTAACAGCAAGATGTTTGCATGGAGGGACAGCATTTTTTTGTCACAGTGCAGCGGGAGCCCCATGATTTGGGTGTGTGGGTGTGTATGTGTGAAGACTCAGAATGACCCAGATGTTTTAGTTGTGATTTCATCTCTAATCAGAACCTCTGGGACGAGCACAGAACTAGACTTCTCAGAACTAGACACAAGTTCTGTGCACACACAAAGCGGCACACCGCAAGTACAAACCGTGACCTGGTTTGTTGACACAATTCAGTACAGAATAATAGTCAGCAAATTGTGATAAGACGCATTCAAATGTTCCTAAAGCTAACTTGCATAATCACCCAAATCCTCACAGAGAGCTCGTTGTCTTTTAACGTTATGTGCATTCAAATGGTTTCGCTTGTACGAATGATATTATTTATTATTTTAATTGTGACATATCATGAAGATCTTTTCCCCATGTTTAAAGAAGTTCACTTCCAGAACAAAAATGTACAGATATTTATTCATCTCCTTGTCATCCAAGATGTTCTTTCTTTCTTCAGTCGTAAAAAAATTGTTTTGAGGAAAACATTTCAGGATTTCTCTCCATATAGTGGACTTCTGTGGTGGCTGCGAGTTTGTACTTCCAAAATGTTGTTTAAATGCAGCTTCAAAGGGCTCTAAATGATCCCAGCCGAGGAAGAAGAGTCTTATCTAGCGAAACAATTGGTTATTTTTCTAAAAAGAATTACAATTGATATACTTTTTAAGTGTATTACAGTTCAATACAGTTAGGGTATGTTGAAAATTTTTTTTTTTTTTTTTTTATTAGTTTAATTAACATTGTCTCCCATAGTAGCATACATTTTAAATAATGATAAATGCAGTTAAAACCACACATATGGTTCCTCAATACTATAATTATATACCATTACTTCTGTAATAAAATTCAATGTGTATATCCCACCTTTCTGCCACAATACAGTGCAGTGAGTGTTACTACAGTAAATCCATGGTAAATGATGGTGATGTGTAGATTTAAAAGCCTCATTGCATATAGCTTTAAACTATTCGTGTTCTTCACTGAATTCAAGCGTTTCACTTCATATCGTTTTATCAAGATCAAGATTTTATCGAATTATCGCCCAGCCCTACAAGGGGGTGAGTAAATTATCTGTAAAAAAATTTTCTGGAAGTGAACTTCTGCTTCAAGTGGTATAATCGGGTCCCTTGTGCATCTACCAACCCGGAAAACGTGAAAAAGGACAACCCAGTGATTCTGTTTTGTTAAGCCTTTTTCTACAAGCATGTGAAAGCATTGATGTCCCCCTGTGACGTAGAAAGGAGATCTTATTATAATATTACCCCAGTGCCGCCATTTTCATTTCAGTCCCAGCTTCAGAGGAGACAAGAGAGCTGTGGATTTTTTTGATTTATGTACTATATATTATGCTGCTGCCTCACACATTTAATATAAACATGCAATTTATTTACCAACTGTTTACCTTCACAGACATAACCAACTGTTTGTGTGTTTTTAACATAAACTTGTGTGTATTGGACAGTTTAAGCACAATAAGACATGAAAGAGAATTTAGTTTTAGTACTCAAATGCTGTGTGACAGACTCTTTCTGTGCTTGTGTTTTAGATGTGTGTGCTCAGAAAAAACATATCAGAAGTTTAAACTAATGTGGCTTTTTTAGGGCAATAGACATGATAATTAAAAGCAAACAGATGTTTTACAGACGAGCTGTAAAGGCAAAGGAAAAGGGGGCTGGGAGCAGCTGCTCATTTGCATTTAAAAAGTCATGGGAGACATTTTCAAAATTATATAATAAATGATCTGTGGGGTATTTTGAGCTGAAACTTCACAGACATTCTGGGGACACCTGAGACTTGTATTACATCTTGTGAAAGAGGGCATAATAGGTCAGCTTTAAAATTTCTTTTTGCCTTTGCAGGGTTTCCATCACCATTGGATTTGAGTTTTTGTTTGGACTTAAAGCGCTCAATGACAATCTGCAGGAGCCCTTCTGCAACCTTTCCAACCTAAAAAGGTAAGGCGAAAAATTGTGATTCTTTTAAAAACAGTTTGATGTAATTTGAATGTAATTCAAAGACATTATTGTGCCAGGTGAGGGTGTTGAATAAACGTCGAATAGAATAGTAATTCTTGGTTTTGGCCATTTTATCACATCCATGGCATGTTGAAAGGATATCACGTGTTCTATGCGAATGGCTCCTTAGTCAATTAGTGCTACCTTTATCTTGTTGTGATGATATGACGGCCTGTGTGCTTATGACAGTGTTGTGATTTTCATGTTGACTGCACCCAGTCTTGCTGAGGGTCTGACTCACTTAATAGCTTAATACCCTGCAAGCCCCGGAGATGAAACCACAAATGGCTGAACTGGAGAGAGATGGAGCACAGCGCTGATTTGTGAGGAGGATGTGTCTACTTGGGTTTTTATATATACACCATTCGCTTTTCAAAGTGGATGGCAACTGCAGTCTGTAACTAAAGTGAAGAGCCAAAGAGATGTATACTTAATTTTTTCCATCATAGGGATTGGAAGTGTTGCATGAAAATACGGAATCAAACTCTTGTGCATATATATATATTATATATATAAAAATATAGCTTGGGTATATTTTTAACAATAGCCAACAATACATTGTATGGGTCTAAATTATCGATTTTTCTTTTATGCCAAAAATCATTAGGATATTAAGTAAAGATCATGTTCTATGAATATATTTAGTACATTTCCTACTGTACATATATCAAAACTTAATTTTTGATTGCATTGCTAAGAACTTCATTTGGACAACTTTAAAGGCAATTTTCTCAATATTTCAATTTATTTGCAACCTCTGATTCCAGATTTTCAGACAGTTGTATCTCGGCTAGTTGGATAGTTGTATCAAATATTGTCCTATCCTAACAAAGTTTATTTATTCAGTTTTTAGATGATGTATAAATCTCATTTAAAAAAACTGACCCTTATGACTGGTTTTGTGGTCACATATTAAATAATAATACTTAATGGTAACGGTAATATTTAAACACATAACCCCAAACTTTTCAGGGCTAATATTATTTACGTTTTAAATAACGTTAAATGTTTTTGGGTTGTTTGTTTGTTACAGTATTGTTATGCTCACCAAGGCTGCATTTATTTGTTTAAAAAATACAGTAAAAACAGTAATATTGTAAAAATATTATTACAATTTTAAAATAAATGGTTTCTATTTGGATATATTTTAAAAAGTAATTCATTCCTTAGATGCAAAGCTGAATTTTCAGCATCATTACTTCTTCATTGTCACATGATCCTTCAGAAATCATTTTAATATGCTGATTTGCTGCTCAGGAAACATTTATTACCAATGTTGAAAACAATTGGTAATAAATCAACAGCTTTTAAGTCTAAAAGAGTTGAGTAGGTATCAGTTATACAAATTGTGATTGATTTCACACAATTAATTAAAAAATTGAGACAAAATGTACAAAAAAGTTTGAATGTGCTAAATTATCCAAGCAGCAAAAGTGCTCTAAAAAACCTCTAAATTCTACTTTACAAAATCATAGTGGTTAGTGCGCTTAATTAGTTTACAAGGAAACAATATAAAGGCCATTTACATTCCAGCAGTGCTGTAGTAGGACTCGTTTTCTCATTGTTATTCAGATTTCGCACAGCTGGTTTGTGTAGCCTGTGTTTTTTCAGAGCTGCAGTGTAATTTGCATGAAGATACCATGCTTGCATTTGTAAATGATGTGTGTAGCACTAAGCTCTGCTTCTGTATTTCCATGTGGATGGATGTGGCTGCAGGCTATAGTACTGATTGTGGATTCAGAACTGAGGAAAAACTTCCCTGGAGATCCCACATACACACACACTCCCCCGACTTATTGTTTCCAGTGATCTCAGTGTCTAGGCTTCAAATCACCTCACGTCACACTCATCTGTGTTGTTCTCTCACTTGGAGGAAAAGGGGTGATTGTGCGCTAGGGAAAAGCGAGGAATCGGAGAGGCCCAATGACTGTATGACTCGGCAGAAATTCCCTGCGCTTCATAAAAGTGCAGTGTGTCGTTTCTGAGACCGCAAAACAGTTTTTTTGGCTCCGAGGATGGCATGGCTTTGCTGACGACAGGCCTTCATGTCTGTGGCGTCTAAAGCAAGCCTGTCAGCTGTATGCTAATTTTATTTTCTGGCCACTAAAGACCTGCAGGATATTTACGCGTCATGTAAGTGTATATAGTGTGTTAACGGCTGTCTGAACGCTTCTGACCACTGTGAGGGGAAAACAAATGCTGGTTACTGTAATTACATGCGTTTCTATTGAAATAAGTGGTGAGACGTTTTGTGTAGATTTAGTTATTTTGGAAGATTTGGCAAAATCTCTAAACTTTTGTATATACAGACATTAGTTAGTCAGACAGAGGTAATAAACAGACATTAGTTAGTCAGACAGAGATAGTTAAGGGGATAGTTCACCCAAAAATGAAAATTACCTCATGATTTACTCCCCTTCAAACCATTCTAGGTGTATATGTCTTTCGTCTTTCAGATGAATACAATCTGAGTTATATTAATAAATATCCTGGCTCTTCCAGGCTTTATAATGGCAGTGAATGGGTGATGAGATTTTGAAGTCCATTAAAGTGCATCCATTCATCGATATTAACACCCTAGAGCTGTCTGGAGCACTTTTTATGATAGATGGATGCACTTTATTAGACTTCAAAATTTCAACAGCCATTTTCTGCCATTATAAAGCTCAGAGGAGTCTGGATTTTTTTTTTTTTAAATAACTCTGATTGTATTCATCTGAAAGAAGAAAGTCATATACACCTAGGATGGATTAAGGGTGCGTAAATCATGGGGTAATTTTCATTTTTGGGTGAAAAAAGAAAAAAGAACTAAAATACGATTTCAGTGGATAAAGATAATTTAAAAATTATTAAATTAAACCATATAATAGAAGCTGAGTGCACAGACCTTGACATAGATTTAGCTTTTATTATTATTATTATTATTATTTTTTATTTTTATTTTTATTTTTTATTTTTTTGAGCAAAAACATGTTCTGTGTGAATGAGCCCTAAATGTGTACATTTTCAGGAAATATCATTCATCAGCGACACTTTCCAACTGATAATTTATGATGAAATGTGTCCCTGGACCATATAGCACTGTTTTTTTTTTTTTTTTTTTTTTTGTAGCAGTGGCCAAAAATGCATTGTATGGATAATTTTTGACGTTTCTTTTATGCCAAAAATCATTTGGATATTAAGTGAAGATCATGTTCCATGGAGATATTTTGTCAGATTCCTACCGTAAATATATCCAAACTTAATTTTTGATTGGTAATATGCATTGCTACTTCATTTGGACAACTTTAAAGGTGATTTTCTCAATATTTAGATTTTTTTTTTGCACCCTCAGATTCCAGATTTTCAAATTGTTGAATCTAACAAACTATACATAAAAGGAAATGTATTGAGCTTTTATTTATTCAGCTTTCAGATGTATAAATCTCATTTTAAAAAATGAACCCTCATGACTGGTTTTGTGGTGCAGTGTCACAAAAGTGTTAATATAACACTATATCTGGTAAAACTTTAAATGGTTGAAGTGTAGGGTTCTGCTATTTTTCAAAAGAACCATGGAAGTGTATGGGATGAAACTGTTGCAATGGTACCAATTAATGGAGAAAATCAAGAGAATCTTATGGTTTGACATTTCAGCAAATTCAATTACGTTTGCTCACTTTTATGTCCTCCAAATATTTATGTTCTAAATATGCTGTGGATTCAGTGTAGTGGTTCACCTACTTTTTTATTTTGATCTCCCTGCTTTTATATTTCCTTGCATGTTTTAGATAAAATACAGTAAGATTTAGAGCTCTCAGGACATTTTAACTGGGAGTAATTGTTTGCTTACGTATAAACCTTTCTGTTTTTACCATGATTTTGAAGGGACCCCATAACAAATTCAGTGCAGTGGGGCCAGAATCTCTAGTAACTGTTTAATACACATTGAGACACACGTTTATCAAGCCGAATGGTCTTATATCCCCAAGATTGACCATTTTAATGATAATTTAATATATTCTCTTGCATACTTTTATTTAAATATTAATAATGTAATCACAACATTTGATTAAGTAGATAACATTTGATAAATTTAGTAGGTGTTTTGGAAATTTTAGCTAAAACTAGGACACATTTTTGAGGAAAGTCCGATGCGGAAAGTTTAAAAAAACTGCTTGATTCAGCTACTGGTTGTTTTTAATTATTTGTTTACTACATGTTTCAAGGAAGCAAGATTTATATTTCTATACAGATGAATAATCTTGGCATGCACATATAGCGTATTTAATGGGGTGTGTGCACGCCATAGATATTTACTTCTGAGAAAAGTTAGAGGAGAGCATGATAATGGATCATATCTGGTGCTTGTAAATCTTCATCGTGTTTGTTTTTAACTGTTTTCATTTGTTGACAAATTGGGCTAGTAGTTTTTTTGTATAGCATTTAGCGTTTCGCTCTGTTAAATATGAGTTAAATATGGTAGTTATGAATGATTAGTGGATTATTCAGCTCCTCTTGCCGCCTATTATTTATGTATTTGAGTGAATGTGCAGTTTTTGTCTGTGTTCTGAGTCATGCAGGCGTAACAGGTGAGTAAGGGAGAGGAAAGAGGATGTTTGTCTGCGTTTGACCTGTGGACACAATTAGCTGCCTTTAGACTGGGAGAGGCTCACGTGAGCTCAGCTACACAATATATATCGAAGCAAACAGGTTCACGTGAGGCCTTGAAAATCAATCACACAATGTTGTTTTATTACCAAAAATGTTTCTAAAATTACTGGCCTCATATTTCTGCTTTTGAATTCTCCCTACATTCGCATTCATTGTCGGTGCCTCACAATTAACTTGCTTTTGAATAAATATTAATATTTGAAATGTATACATTGACTCTTTGACCGTCCGATTTCAAATACAAGGAGTGCTTGTGAAACCTGTTTTTGAATCTCTTTTGGAGACATCACCTTTATATTATGCCAGTCCATATGTTCAGAGGTGAATCAGTGTATCACCTGCATAAACAGACCAAGATCTTCTCTGTATGTTGAAGCAAATCTGTTTTAATGAGCGGTTTTGACATCTTCATAAGTCACCTTATTTTGCCTGTAATCCTCGTACCGTTCTCCTGTGCTCTCTGCCTCCCTCTGGCTGGGACCATGGCTGACCCACTTGGCGTCAATGCCAGCGGTTGGCTCCTCGCCGTTCTTCTGAAAGACCAGACCGACAGCCGCAGCAACTCCACCGTGGGGCCCACTGCCAGCTGCGCCATGGGGCCCTGCCAGCTGCATCGTGAGGCCCTGCCAGTGGAAAGCAGTATTGCTCAGACATTTTCCTGTCTGCAGACTGCTGGACATTCACACTAACAAAGGGCGCTTTTGTGAGATCCAGGCACAGGGGCTTGAGGTTGACTGCGAGCCCAGAGAAGGGACTCTAACCCTGGGAAATCAGGGTGTGCCTTGGAAGGAACAAAAATGACCTTTACTTGGTGATTATCACGTGCAGGACAGATAATCAGCACTGAGATTACTTGGAAATAACAACAGTAATTGACAGCTATACTTTCAAATGAGGCCTTGTTTTGTGATTGTATTTTTTTTAAAGGGTAGGAATCTGATGCCAGCATGTGTCTTCATTATCAGCAGTGCTGAAAAAAATGATGTAGTATTTACTTTGAAACAGAAATTGCTAGTAAATTTAAAAAAAAAACCAAAACAACTGCAAGTAACCCACTTAGTTTTGTAGTTATTTTTTTCTGTGAGGTGCTTGGTTGATTTTACCTGTTGCGTACTCAGGTAGTCGAAATGACCTGACACAGTTTAATGTGTGTTGCTTGTGTTATTTAAGTCTTTGGCACAAACTCGATCCTTACGAAACTAAATGTTCACAAAGGAAAGGAATTTTTCATTATTATAGTGTGCTGTTTCTTTGTTCATTTTTTTTGTACGCTTATCATTGGTGTTATCGTACATGATGAAGTCTCTTGTTTCCAGTAATGCCCTCACTACTGCTGTCTTTTGGGTTTTGTCTCTCATAACCTCTAACTAATAACTATATTGAGTAAAATGATTTACCAATGTAATCAGGGGGAATTTATTTTCAGAGGTTGTGTTTTCTTTTACCTTGCGTTGTTTTGTTCATGTTTTTTATGGATTAGGGCATTTCACACAACCTGTCTATATGGGCATTGGTCTAATATTTAAAAAATACCAATAACCACCAGTAGGCCAATAGTAATGTTCATGTTATGACCAATAAATGACTGAAATTCTTTACTAGGGATGTAACAATATTATCGTGGTCACATGATGATACGAAACAATGGGTCTTCCAGTCAAAAAGTGTAGTTTGTAAAATGTATTCAAACTTCTTATTCTAACATACAAGGTCTTTAAAGTTGTATTTTGGGCTATTATGCTTTGACACAGTATCTGCCAAACAAACTAAAACCAAAAATGCAATATGACTTAATTTGTGCGCCTCAGAATGGCTCCGTTTACAGTGAATGAATGCAGTGAACTTGTATATCGCATGTGCTGTTTAGTACGCGTTTGGAAACGCAACAGCCATCCGTTGTGCTTTATTTTCATGGCAGATGATTATAGCATTTTTCTAGATTTGTAGTGAGACATGTTTTTGTAAGTCTGTTTTTACTGAAGCTGGAATTTTCTTTCAAAATGAAAGCTCTATTGTCATTTACGTCAAAATAAAAGCTTAAAAAGTGCAGTATGAATTGCTGACAGTTACTGGTTTAAATGGGGAATGTTACTGCAGTCCAAATTCAAAACATCTCTTTTAATTGTAGAAATTAGGAAAGAAGTATTGTAATTTCCCTGCTGTAGTGTAAAGCTAAAAATAACATGCCTATGAAATATTCATTTTCATTTATTTTACAGTGCAAATGTTCTACAATATATGGCTATCTCTCGTTGTTGTTGTTGTTGTTGTTGTTGTTGTTGTTGTTGTTGTTGTTGTTGTTGTTGTTGATAATAATAATAATAATAATAATATTATATTCTAATTAGTTTTGCTTCCTAAAACGGTGTGAATGTAATTTAGACTGAGACAGTATATCACAAATAAAAAGAGGGTTGAGTCCCCTTAATAGTTCAGGTACAAGTAAATTCACTGACTTTTTTCTGACTTGAAGTTTTTCTTAGTTAAGAACATGGGTTGGAGCAATTCTGTAAACATATTAGTCTTTTTTTTTTTTCTCCTCAGAAATAGTCTTTATATCTAGCAATTCTGAGGAAAAAAAGTCAGAATTGTATGATACAGAATTGCATTTGTGAATTATGAAGTCAGAAATGTGAGATAAAAACTCGCAATTCTCTGAGCATATTAGTCTTTTTTTAGTTTCCCTCAGTCTTTATATCTAATTTTGAACTCTCAAGGTGCATTAGACTTTAAAATGTACACAATTTACAATAGTTTCCGATTCTTCATTTGTCTTTTTTTTTTTTTTTTTTTTTTTTAAACATTGCAATAAATATCGTATTGTGAGCTTCATATCGCAGTATTGTCGTATTGTGAGATTTTGATATTGTTACATCCTACCATTTTGTGTAAATTTATACAAATAAAAACAGTAAAAACGAAATAATTTTTAATGCTACAAGTAAATTTAGGCTAGACATTATAAGATATAGCAGAGAAATGTGTATTCATTTTTGAGATTTGCTAAATTTTATTAATGTTTATAAATAGTTCACTCAAAAATGGTAATTCTGTCATTAATTACTCACCCTCATGTCGTTCCAAACCTGTAAGACCTTAGTTCATCTTCAGAACAAAAATTAAGATATTTTTAATGAAATCAGAGAGCTTTTTGTCACTGCAGCAATGTATGGAAGCCCATTTCCACCACTGAATAAAAAATAAAAAAGGGTCATTCAGACTTCTCACAATTCTGACTTTTTTTCAGAAGTCAGAATTGTGTGATATAGTCTTTTTTTTCCTCCTCAGAAATAGTCTTTATATCTCACAATTCTGAGGAAAAAAAGTCAGACTTGCGAGATGTAAAGTTGCACTTGCGAGAAAAAAAGTCAGAACTTTGTGAGATGGAAAGTCACAGTTACCTTTTTTATTTTTTATTCAGTGGCGGAAATGGCCTTCCATAACAGTGTCCTTACTACCTTTCTGGGCTTTAAATGTGTCAGTTGCATTGCCATCTATGCAGGGTCAGAAAGCTTTTGGATTTCATCAAAAATATCCTAATTTGTGTTCCGAAGATGAGTCTTACGAGTTTGAAACAACATGAGGGTGAGT
Source organism: Cirrhinus molitorella (assembly GCA_033026305.1). Lineage (NCBI taxonomy): Eukaryota > Metazoa > Chordata > Actinopteri > Cypriniformes > Cyprinidae > Cirrhinus > Cirrhinus molitorella. The sequence continues at coordinate 4,888,344 of CM065133.1, read as the reverse complement.
AATTAATAACAGATGTTCATTTGTTTTATATATTATACCAGCATATGTTATTTAGCGATATATAGTGTTTGTTTTTCCATCTTACAGTGCACAATAATAATATGTTTAGTTTGATTTTGATCCAATCACCAATCCAAGCGACCCATTTTTTGGATCACGACCCAACAATATCTGATTTATTGAATGCAGTGTGGAAAATTTGTGCAGCGACAGAGCATTGTTTTATGGCTGAAGTGTTGGCACTGTTTGTATAAACACCTCTCCGCTGTGTTTGGATATTAGAGAACTCATTAGATGGATGTGTTTACGGCTTGGATCTACTGAACCGTCTCATCACTTCATTGTCACCCTGACATTTGTGTAAGTGTGTGTGTGTGTGTGTGTGTGTGTGTGTGTGTGTGTGTGTGTGTTTTATGGCTGTAGGATGAAAAGCAAGTGTGATTTCCCTCCAGTAAATGTGTGTTAGTATGATTTGCTTAAACTGTGTATGTCAGCTCTCTTGTGTCTCTCTTAGTAGTGTTTGTCAGTCTTCGGTGTGTGAACAATGAGCATAATTAGATTTATTTTTTATTAATATATGTGACCCTGGACCACAAAAACAGTCTTAAGTAGCAAGAGTATATTTGTAGCAATAGCAAAATATACATTGTATAGGTCAAAATGATAAAAATTGATTTTTTTATGCCAAAAATCATTAGGATATTAAGTAAAGATCATGTTTCGTGAACATATTTTGTAAATTTCTTACTGTAAATATATCAACTTAACTTTTGGTTACTAATATGCATTGCTAAGAACTTCATTTAAACAACTTTAAAGGTGATTTTCTCAGATTACAGATTTTCAAATAGTTGTATCTCGGCCAAATATTGTCATATACTAACAAACTATACATTAATACTCAATTTTGAAAAAAATTACCCTTATGAATGGTTTTGTGGTCCAGGGTCACATATTGTGTTTTGATTTGGATTGGACAGTATATGGGTAATTCCATGCAAAGGTATTGCTATACTGATAGCACAGATGTCAATATTTGGTGGTAATCGTCAGAAGAATCAGAATGAGCTTTATTGCCAGGTATGTTTGCACATACTAGGAATTTGTTTTAGTGACAGAAGCTCCACAGTGCAACAGAATGACAATGACAAGAAAAGACACACAGATAATAAAAGAACAATATACAAATATACAGAAAATATACAGAAAAAAGTGCAAAAAAGCAAATACTCAATATACAATTTAAATAAACTAAAAATAGACAAATGTAAACAATTTATTATGTACAGGTGCAAATTAGAAATGAGAAATGTAAACAAGTATGTGTTTTAAATAAATGAATGAGTGTATAATAGTGTTATTGTTCTGTGTTTTTTTTTTTTTTAAGTGTTCATGAGATGGATTGCTTGAGGGAAGAAACTGTTCCTGTGCCTGGTCGTTCTAGTGCTCAGGGCTCTGTAGCGTCGACCAGATGGCAACAGTTCAAAGAGCGAGTGTGCGGGATGTGAGGGGTCCAGAGTGATTTTACTAGCCCTTTTGCGCACTCTGGACAGGTACAGATCTTGAAGAGTGGGGAGGGTTGTACCAATGATCCGCTCAGCACACCGGACTATCCGGCGTAGTCTTCTGAGGTCAGAACTGGTAGCTGAGCTGAACCAGACAGTAATTGAAGTGCACAGGACGGATTCGATGATGGCAGAGTAGAACTGTTTCAGCAGATCTTGTGGCAGGTTGAACTTCCTCAGCTGACGGAGGAAGTACAGTCTCTGCTGGGCCTTTTTCACAATGGAGTCAATGTGAATGTCCCACTTCATGTCCTGAGAAATGTTGTTGCCTAGGAACCTGAATGACTGCACTGTTTTTACAGTGCTGTTCATGATGGTGAGTGGGGGGAGAGCAGGGGGCTTCCTCCTGAAGTCCATGATCATCTCCACTGTTTTGAGCGTGTTGAGCTCCAGGTTATTGTGACTGCACCATTCAGCCAGCTCTTTAACCTCCTGTCTGTAAGCAGACTCATCACCGTTCTGAATGAGACCGATGAGTGTGGTGTCATCCGCAAACTTCAGGAGCTTGACAGAGGGGTCTTTAGAGATGCAGTCGTTGGTGTACAGGGAGAAGAGCAGAGGGGAGAGAAGACAACCCTGAGGGGCGCCAGTGCTGATGGTGCGGGTGCTGGATGAGTATTTTCCCAGCCTCACTAGCTGCTGTCTGTCTGTCAGGAAGCTGGAAATCCACTGACAGACAGAGGTGGGCACAGAGAGCTGAGTTAGTTTGGGCAGGAGGAGGTTTGGGATGATAGTGTTAAAGGCTGAGCTGAAGTCCACAAACAGGATCCTTACATAAGTCCCTGATTTATCCAGATGCTGCAGGATGAAATGCAAACCCATGTTTACAGCATCATCCACAGACCTGTTTGCTCGGTAAGCAAACTGCAGGGGGTCCAGTAAGGGTCCGGTGATGTCCTTCAGATAAGCCAGAACCAGTTTTTCAAACGACTTCATGACGACAGACGTTAGCGCCACAGGTCTGTAGTCATTAAGTCCTGTTATCTTGGGTTTTTTTGGAATGGGGATGATGGTGGAGCGTTTGAAGCAAGCAGGGACTTCGCACAACGCTAGTGATTTATTGAAGATTAGTTGAAATATGGGGGCCAGCTGATCAGCACAGGTTTTCAGACAGGCTGGTGTCACACCATCTGGACCTTTTGCCTTTTTCCTTTTGTTCTTTTTGAAGACTTTGCGGACGTCTTCTTCGCTGATTTGTAAAGCAGGGGTGAGGGGGAGGGGGTTGTTGAAGGTGTAAATGGTGTTTTTTTCGTGTGATATAACCTTGCATTTGCGAGTTATAAAGTCAGAATTGTGAGATAAAAACGTGCAATTCTGTGAACATATTAGTCTTTATTTCTCCTCAGAAATGGTCTTTATATCTCACAATTCTGAGGGGAAAAAAAGTCAAAATTGCGAGTTTATTTCTCACAGTTCTGACTTCATATATTACAAATCTGACTTCTCGCAATTGTAAATTTATATCTCGGCCAAATATTTTTACCAGATGTTTTACTATACTGATAGCACAGATGTCGACATTTGGTGGTTGAAATAGTTTTTAAGGCATTTGTTTTATTTTTAGTGCATGATTTTCCACAGTCTTTTAAGTGCTATTCTCAGGCTTGTCACATCCAGTACAGATTCCCCATAAATAGACACACACACACACACACACACACACACGCAAAAGTTACAATTATATGTTCTATTTGTTGAGTATTGTTGTGTCTAGTTTGTGCATTTTAATTCGCAGAAATCCTACAAAGTATGTTGTCTCTCAAGAATGTTGCCCTTTTTTGTCACATCCATAGCGCATGATTATTTTCTTTTTTTTAACATAAACTCGTGCAAAGACTGATATTTTTCTGATGTTTAGACTATCAACAAGTGTTTAATAAAATATATATATATATATATATATATATATATAAACAGATGGTTCTGTATATTGAATGCATACATTCTCTTAAGCATTTATGTGTCACATCCATAATGCTGGATTTGCCCATATGCAGCATGTTTTGTCGCTACACTAGACTGAAATTGGTCTGTGTTTGTGCGGCTCCTCACGTCCCATTGTGTTCATCTAAGCCGTGGCTGGTTTTAAATGTCGACTGTGGTTGCTTATGGACTGATCGTCATGGTAACAGTGTTGCAGTCATCCCCGCTCCCGCCCTGTGAGAGCGTTTGAGACAGACGGCAATCCCAGTCTGTCTCTGAAGTGCCACTTTTGCTCTGTCACTATCATCACCGTTTCAACTGCCACACCCATCAACGAGATTGTGAGAAGCTTTTGGTTTATTGTAAGTCTGAGCTGTAGAGCATTTTTCACACAGGGGTGAGAATCTTTAGGCGCCTCATCATGATTGAATTTGATTTTTGTACTCAATTCAATGCATCTCAAATTGTTTTGGAACCAAACTGTTTGATCTGACTAGAGAGATGATAACCCAGTATAGAGGCATCTCTGTCATGTTTTGTTTTTCGTGATGTTGAGGTGCTTTCTTTGAGGTGTTGTATCTTCATTCAGTCGTTTTGTCCTTGACTGTTGAACCTATCTGAAGGCTTCAGCTTATGTTTGTTTGCAGTGTGAGCACACCTTTTCCTGGTATGTGTGCCGCAGCAGATGTGGCCTCCATGCCCTTTATGCAGCATTGCACATCATGTTATACTTATCTATAATGTTTTTTCCTGCGTATGCTTTATGGATGTACACTATATTGCCAAAAGTATTGGCACACCCCCTTCTAATAAACAGGTTTGACTACTTTAGTAATTTCCATGAGTACTAATATTAATGTGTAAGCATATAATGATATTCTAGGGAATTGTGTCCTTCTAATTTTATAGCAGAAGTTTGGACAGGACCCTTTTTTTTTATTCTAACATGACAATCCCTCTGTGTATAAGGCAAGGTTCATAGAGAAATGTTTGATTCAGTCAGTGTGGAAGAACTTGACTGGTCTGCATAAGCCAAATTCTGATCTCTGCTCTGGTGTGACTTTTTTAACTAAAAACTCATCACCAAACACCAATGACTTACATACTTACGTACATACACTATATGGACAAAAGTATTGGGACACCCCCTTCTTTAAACACTTGCAAAACTGAAGCAACAAAGATGGAAGCATAATTTATGTATTTAAAAATGTTATTTCCATCTCTGTTGCTTCAGTTTTGGAAGTGTCTAAAATGACTGTACCCATATGCACAAGTCATTGGTGTTTGGTGATGAGTTTTTGGCTCAAGGTCTGCATTTAAAGTCACACCAGAGGTGTTCAGCTGGGACTAGGACTTTGCTTTATGCAGACCAATCAAGTTCTTCCACACTGACTGAATCAAACATTTCTCTCTGAACCTTGTCTTATACACAGAGGCATTGTCATGTTAGAAAAAAAAAACTCCTGTCCAAACTTTTGCTGTAAAACTAGAAGGACACAATTTCCTAGAATATCATTATATGCTTAAACATTTAAGATTAGTACTCATGGAAATTACTAAAGTAGTCAAACCTGCTCATTAGAAGGGGAATTCCCAATACTTTTGGCAATATAGTGTATATTCTTTAGATTAGGGAATGCATTTTCACTAATAACTAAGGTTTTCACCAATACAAAACTCAATTTCCTGCTTATTGATAGTAAGTAATGTAATGTTTTGGTAATTAAGTTTAGGTATGGGTTCTAGAATATAGTCATGCAGAATAAGGGGTTAATATATGCTTATTAAAAATCAAACTTGAAGATTTTTGGCTTTTAGTTTGAATATGTTAGCCTTAAACAGGGCTCGCAAAATTGCAAATCTCTGGTAGCCCTTCGGGCAGGTGGTACTCAGATTTTGGTAGCCTGAAAATAATTTAACTAGCCCAAATAAAAAATACCTTTTTTTTTTTTTTTTTTTTTTTTTTTTTTTTTTAATAAATATAGAAAATCATATAGCAGTCTAAATGTCAAAAATATGTTCAATACACAAATATCAACAAATATCAAAGAAGGAATTTTATTTCACTATTTACAAGGTATCTGCAGAATTTTTAAATATCAATTTAAGACTATTTATGACTCTCTTTAAGAGCTGCACACGTAAATTTAACACAGTATGAGTGGGGTTGGACAATGTACGGTAACATATTAAGCCATAAAATTATGATTTACAGTTCAGATACAGGTTTTCACAAAAACCAAATATCTTAAACAACAGCATTTCAGCCTAAATCAAATATATAGTTTATTGTATTAATTTAAAACATTTAATACATATTACTGTCTTAATTGTTTAGATTTTTAGAAGGCACATAACTTCTTTCATGTTTACAAATCTATGTGTTTGCTGCATGAAAACATGGGTCGATATTTGCAACAATCTGACTATATACAGCTGAAAAATGATTGGAAATGCAAATTCACTCTCTGCCACGAGGTGACGCTTTAGCAGTGCTGAAATATTACGGTTTCCATAGAAACGGATGTACGCAAAGCAGCACCGCGCTTTGCGTACATAAGACTCTTATACTATTTAACGTATTGAAAACTTTTTATAGCCTTAAGGAGTATTCAAGGACCTGCAGGAGCCCTCTACTTTCAGTTAGCCCGTCGGGCAGGCGGTGAGAAATTTTGGTAGCCCGACTGGAAAACACATTAGCCCCGAGACGTCGGGCTAGCGATTTTGCGAGCCCTGTTAAAGTGTGAGTTCACCCAAAAATAAAAATTCTTATTAATTGCTCACCCTCATGTCGTTCCAAATTCATAAGACCTTTGTTCATCTTCAGAACACAAAGTAAGATATTTTTGATGAAATCCGAGAGCTTTCTGACATGTTCAAGGCACAGAAAAGTAGTAAGAAAATTGTCTGTGATATCAATAGTTGTAACCATAATTGTGCACAAAGAAAACAAAAATAAAGGCTTTATTCTTCTCTTTCATATCAGTCTTTGAGAGTACCATGACACATGCTGAATAAACTCGTTATTTTTGTCGTAATTTTTCTTCATAAAATTGCGGTTGAACCACTGATGTCACATGGACTATTTTAATGATGTCCTTACTACCCTTCTGGGCCTTGAACGTGATAGTGGAAGATATAACACTGGTGGCATTCACAAACATAAACTACACAGTTTTCAAACTCTACACACCGTAAGCGTGAATATGATCACAGTTTGGTTTTATTAACAGTTTGATAGGAATCTATATCAACTTTTCACTTAAAAGTTTATTTTCTCCAAATGGAGAATGTACAAGCAGTTTTGGGTTGAGTCCGTTTTGTGTGAGTGAGCTACAATATATGAAACTGTTTATGGCCAGAGCACTTGAACGCCTTCTATTTCAGCTCATGTTCACTTGCCTTTCTCTAAAGACGTTCAGAGGTGTGACGTGAATGGGGTTTGCGCAGAGTGACTAATCCCTCGTGTTTCAAGACTTAAAAGGGAGTCATTTCAGGTTGATAAGGAGAATTATGACTTACATACTGTACTGTGTTGACAGTTTAACCTATGTTATCTATAGGGTAACTACACCTGAAGATAACCTGCAAACCCGTCACTAGAAAAGAGCAATAACATGTTTCCAGGGAAAGCAGAGTTGACGTGGACTGTGTGACGGGAAGAAGAGAGCACAGCTATAAATGGAAACCCAGTCTTCATACCTAAGCATGGGAATCACTGTGGCCATAAGGGATTCCTCATCAGAGCACATTAGTGTTGTCACGATTCCAAAATTTTGATTCTGATACTATACCTAACTAAAATAACTTGATACTACTGCGGAACCAATACTAGAATGACAAATAATAAATAGATGATCCAAATGGAGGTTATTTTATCTATTAAAAAAAAGCATTCCATGCCCTTTTAAAAAAATAATGAAATAATAAAAATCACATGCTAGTGCTGCTACACAGGACCATGGTGAGCAACAACCGAGTCTACAGGTATGTAGAGGTCTTTGCAACTTTGATAAGAGCTAAAAGGATAAAGCCAAATCTTATTTCATGATATAGTCATTTTATTTCACACTAACAATTTATATCATGATATAGTCAATTTTTGTTATTTTGTCTTTATTAATAAGAACATAGATGCAAGTAACAAACTAAAGGACAAATACAATAAAACAAAGACTCAAAATTATTTTGATCAAATTTTGTGAATCTATTTTCTATTCATTTTCTGCATACCATATTAATAGTTTCAATAAATTTTAATAGTCAGAAGCATGTCTAATTAATTAATTAAGATTAATTAGATTTTATAAAGTTTTCTTTATTTTTATATATCATTTATATATCAACACCCTAAATAAGGGTTACTCCACCCCAAAATTAATATTTTGTCATTAATCACTTACCCCCATGTCATTCCAAACCCATAAAAGCTTCGTTCTTTTCATCTCCTCCTGGTCACAGCAGCGCCATTTAGATCGTATCCCCTGGACGCAAACAGCGTACGCTGTTCTCTGTCGTTAATTTAAGCTTTGATTCTTTGTTTAATATAAAAAATAAAAAAAATAAAAAAAGTCATCATACAATACAAATTCTATAACAATTGCAACAATGACAAATATTTTAAATGCTAAGGGGAGACAGATAAAATCAAAGGAATTAAACATTTAAGCTTTGATTCGAACGAAAACCGCATATTCGCGTGACGCAGCGTGCGCTTGTTTGCGTCCAGCGGATAATCTCCAAAATGGCGCTGCAGTGACGCAGAGGAGACGAATTGTTGTATAAAGTCGCTATTTTAGTTTTCTTAGCGTACAAAAGGTATTCTCGCAGCTTCGTAATATTATGGTTGAACCACTAATGACAGATGGACGATTTTGACGACATCTTACATACTTTTGTGGACCTTGATAGGGATGTTTACCTGGCAGTCAGTGGGACAATTACAAAGCTTGGTTTTCATCCAGAATATCTTAAATTGTGTTCCGAAGACGAACGAAGCTTTTATGGGTTTGGAACAACATGGAGGTAAGTGATTAATGACAATATTGTCATTTTGGGGTGGAGTAACGTTAACCTGTTAATACGGCTCTTATCAAAATGCTTTCTTGAAATACCCATACTAGTAAAATGCAGAATTGTACAGCCTTTTAAAGCAGGGTATCACGATACTGTTTTAGTACCAGTATATTGTTCAACACTAGTGCACATGAATCATTTTTTTTCAAGCTGCGGCCGTATTTTTGTGAGGATAAATATATGTGTGTCAGCTGGTTGTGCGTTGTATCTTATTCGAGATACTGAAGAATCTCTTTTTTTGAAGAGCGTTTCTAGATGATTGTGTCGATTGCTGCATGAGTAATGGAGAAAATGCTGAGAGAGAAAATATGAGAGGGAAACTCTGCGGTGGAGGAATTCAGCACATCTATTTTTACCCCGCTTGGTGCGAGTGGTTGCTATGGCATTGCCGATGGGCACCGTTGTCATGCTGGCGTCTCCCGTGCGTGCAGAGCTGCGCCGAAGATCCATGCTGGAGTGACTCACATCCTCAGAGCTTTACTGACCTACATCTGAGAGAACACACACGCGCACACGCACAGAGCCTGTAGAGACTCGTCCTGAGGGAGAGAAGGGAAGAAAAAAAAGAGAGTGAGAATATGTAGGCACCTTGCATGAATTTATTAAAAATGGAAAGCAGACTGGAAAAAATTTAATGTGGATTGGAAGGGAACAGAAAAAGCCATGTTTGGTTATTCTGAGAGGATACAGTTAGTGATGTTGGAGACTAAAGTCTGTGTCTGAGTCTGGTTAAACAAAAACGATTTAAAAAAAATAGGAATCCCTCAACTAAAAATGTTTTTGCAAACCTGTATGATTGTGTTTCTCACGTGAAAATACTTTTTTATGATACACGTTGAGATGCATGTCATTATGCATCAAAGTTAAGTTTTTATTTTTACGCATTTGGAACACTTTTTTTTAGTTTTTCTGTTCGTCAGAATCTTGCGACATCTCTTGAGCTTCATTATTCACTTTTTCTCGAGTTCTGTTTTTTTTTTTTTCTCAGTGCCATTTGTTGTTGGTCTTTTGTGCATTAATTATCAAAAGATGTATCAAGAGTGAGCTTGAAGGATTTATACTCTTGCTTTTTCTGTCGTTAGCTTGCGTCTTCTCAGTGCCACTTCACTGGAAGTACTTGAAAAACACTTAAAACACTTGCTCTATTCCTTTTTCTATTCTATCCATTTTTCTTTTTATTTACTATATATAAAAAAAAAAACTTGCTATGTATACTGCATTAAGCTAATCTGAGACTTGTCATAGCACTTACGTAGCATTGCTCTTTTGTTGATTTTTCATGATCTTGACATCGTTAGCACAAAGTGTGTAAAATCGTGAACTAAAACTTAAACTAAAACTATTAAAAACATTTTTGTTGTTTGGAAGTAAAGCTGAAATGAAATCTGACTGAAATAAACCAACCAACTGAAGTAAATTGAAGTTGAAACACTAAAATTACTAACTGAAATGTAACAAACTGAAACAGAAGTAAAATTAAAACATTTATGTTTAATTTATTTCAAATATCGTAATAAGGAAAAACATTGCACAGGCATATTCCAAAATGACTAAAAACTAAACTAGCTGAAAATTAAAACTGTGCCAAATATGAGAGGCCAAGCATGTTTTTTATCGAACTGTAGAGTGTTATAAGAATTATTCATGAATGAATGAATGAATTCATACATAGATGCATAAATAAATAAATAAATGTTTGTGTTTTTTTTTTTTTTTTTTTTACACTGAAAACCTACAATATTTGACATGTTATTTTTATTTCAATTTTTTTTTTTTTGTATTTAAAAATATAAATATAAAATATAAATAAATAATACAAGAATGTGAATACAACATATTATAACTGGAAATTAAAAATATAAGATAGGCCCAGCATTTTTTTTTTCTTCATTTTTATTATTAATTCATTATTGTATTTATTTTTGTTCAATTTGAACTGTAAAGCAGGATGAGAATAATTAAGAAATGAATGAATAAATAAATTAAATTAAATTAATATTGAATAATAATTTTAATTAAATAATTTTTATATATATATATATATATATATATATATGTATATGTGTGTGTGTGTGTGTGTGTGTGTGTGTGTGTAGAGAGAGAGAGAGAGAGAGTTTATTTGCAAAAAACCAGATTCAAAAATCATGTTTTTTATTATGTTATGTTTTTATCGTGTTTAGTTTGCTGCATTTTTTTTGTTATTTTTACTTAAAATATCCCAACTGCAGTTTTATTGAGATTAATTGGAATGCACAATAAAAAAAACATGATTTTTGAAAATTTAAAAGTTATGCTTTTGCAAATGAATTCTTCATATTTATTTATTTATTTATACAATATATTACGGTGATATATTGAATTACTGAATAATTGTATCAGTACAGCCTTGCATTTTTACAGTACAGTAAAAATGACTGCTGAACATGTGCAGTTTGGACATACTCATAAATATCTCCTGTTGCATTTTACACAAGAAAAGGTCATACTAGTTTGGAACGGGTAAGTAAATATCGACAAAATATATATATTTTTTTTTTTACAAATGAACTGTCCACTTGAGAGTCAAAAAGGGCAAATGACAGTACAGTGTGTTCCTAATATGCAATTACACAGCTGTATATCGTCCATCTGTGACTGTGTACAGGTACAATTCAGGTGTGAAAACTGTGTGAAAACATTGGAGAAATAGGCCGGTGTATAGCGTACAGAGCCCCTAAGGGTAGTCGTGGGTGTGTGAGAGAGAGAAACCTCATTTGTTTGAGTGTGACAGGAGAGCGGAGGAAGAATTTGTTTGTTTGTCATGCTTGTTATCTGGTTTAAAGTAACCTAGGGCTTCAGGCAGATCTGTTTTGGCTGACTTTGGTCGAATAGGTAAATGAGTCACTCTCAGCAACAGAAGAAGAAGCTTGAAAGATTTGGTTTTGTCAGCCTGCTTCCTTCTGCTATTTCTCGCATTTTCCTTCCCTTCTTGATCTTGTTCTCTTCGACGTCAACTCTGTCTTTATCCTGTTTGTGGTTGGTTATCTGGTTTGCGTTTGATTGGCTGAAAACGCCTTTTATTTCTTTCTCGGCGTGTTATTGGCTGCTGCTTGTTTGTGGTGAGCTACTCCCGATTCTCTGATTGGCTGAGAGCGAGTGTGTGGTGACTCAGCCCGTCGTGTGATTGGCTGCAGCTGCGGCTGCCTGTTGAGCTGTGATTAAGTCGCAGTGGAAGAGAGAAACAGTGAGCGAGAGAAGCAAAAGTAGGTCACTGGGTCAGCAGGTCAGTGAAGCATCCACTGACATCACAGTTACAAAACCATTGCTCAGCCTACTGTTACCGCCACAGCCGCTCTACAGGAAATGCTGGGGACTGCCTTACTTCCTTTTTCTTTTACTCTTTCGCTTTTATGTCTCGTTTTATCCTTTCTCACAGTGAAGAGTTTTTTCACAAACCCTCCCCCTCATGTTTCTTTTTTTTCCTCTCGCAAGCCTCCTTATCCTTTTTTTTTTTTTTTTTTTTCTGTCGAACACTCCTTCGTGGTTTTACATGCCTTTCTTTTTTGTCAAATCTTTTGCGAAATTGACTGTGACTCGCTGAAATGAAAATATTCCACTCTGTCCTACATCCTCTGTCGCCTCTCTCTCGTCACATGTGCCCTTTTCATGGTGTTTTTTTTTTTTTTTTTTTTTTTTTCTCAGAATCCCCCACCTTCTGTTTCAAAGTCTTTTTATGTTGCCTGCCTCATAATTCAAAGAAATCCTTTGGATTTCTAGTGTTGTATGTGCACATGATGTGTTTTATATGTTCAGGTTATATATTTCTGTTTAGTGAAGTAGATATTTTTTCATGTTGTTGTCAACTGACACTCTGGTAACATTTGTGACTCATATCTGGAAAGCATATAAATGCCAAATATCTTCAGTGCGCAACATCAAAAGGAATTTCAATGAAATCCGACAGGATTTTATTTGTCCCTTGCCAAACAGGCCTGAATCCTATTTTGAGCATTCCTGTCAGAATTTGTAATCTGAAATGATCCTATTGAAAGCCAAAATGATCCTCCTGGATGAACTGAAATTCCCAAAGGATTGTTTTTTATTCTTGGAGTCCTGTATATTGTGTAATATTTAATGTACAAATCCTAATATGATTTGGGAATTGTCTTACCACAGGACACACTGATAAACATGACTAGTACATAAAAACAAATGTAATTTCTACATTATTATTATTTTTTTAATTCTTGCCTGAACTAAATTAAAGTCAGTTCTATATTAGTACTTAATTTAATCTTGTAGAATTGAAGTTTGAACTTATAAGTATATTTTACAAGTTTACAAGGATTCTTTAAGTAAATATCAACGTTATGATCCTGTTTTTCCCATCATGCACTGTGGCATGAATCATTTAAAAGGTTAAATTTTTCAGTGTTTTCGAGTTGTATTTTTGGTAGCTTTTGTTGTTAGGTTTAGTAACTTATTGTTTTGTGACATCTGGAGTTCATTTTCTACTCAAAATGACCCATTCAATATTCAACCCATTCAACACTGTATGGTGTACTAAGTATCGAGGTCTCTGTGTTAATTTAAGTAATAATTATATTGAGTGGACATATTATCTTAAAAGGATACTTGCTTACATGTTGCTTGCTTACATTTTACTTTAAATGTATGTGTGCAAAAAAAACTTACTTTGCATTTTTCCCTTCATTTTTCCCCCCAGTGCAATTAAAGGAAAAGTCCTGGCATATTTCCTTAAAACTCTCTTAAATTCCCTAGTAAAAAAGTATTTATTTCATACTAAGTGTAATTCAAATTTATTAACTAATTTACTGACATATTGTTCAAGACTTCTTGATATTACATTTTACTTGGACTGCTATTTGTGCGCAATGCACGTTTCTTAATATTGGGCCTAAAAAGTCTTTGAGGATTGTGTGATCTTTGAATAATATCGGTGTTTAATGCAAGATATTTAAAGTATATGTGAAGTATACTTGCAATAGTTCCACTTTAGCACAATCAAATATACTTCAGTCTATCTTTAGTTGCTCTTCAACACTCCTTCTAAACAATTAAAGTGCATTAAGTACAAATTAGTTGTTCCAATTTAGCAGACTTTAAGTATATCAGTTTAGTGTACTAAAAGCGCAATTGCAGGGTATTTTTATTAAGCACATAATATATAAATGTTTTTGTAGTATACTTGGCATGAAATAAATGTATTTGAAATAAATTTTAGTATATCTACTCTTCACTAGGGTTATTTTACAAGGATATTTTATCATATTGCTGCTGTAATAATAATTCTATTTTGTGAGTGTGCTAAAAAATGTGATTTCTGTTTTAATTCCCATTTAGATTCTTTGTGTTTGTTCCAATTTTATAAAAAATCCAGGATTGTTGTTATTTCAACTGTGTGTGTGTGTGTTTTCATTTATTTTTAATTCTTAGAAGAATCGTATTGTTTATTGTGTTTTTTTTTTGTATCAGATGTGTATTGTATTGCAATAATATTTAGCTTCCAGGCAGTCAAAGGAAATTGCAGGAGGAGCTGTAGGTGTTTTAAAGTCCTGACGGATTTCCTTTAAATCTCTTTTGATGTTCTCCAGGGGTATTTTATGCTTTTGGTAGTATAACAGTCTTAAGTGTGCTACAAATATCTGGATTTATTTTGTGTTTTGTTGGAATCCTTTACACTACCTGTCAAAGGGTTTTAAAGTATTTTATGCTTACCAAGACTGCATTTATTACATTAAAAATACAGTTAAAGTGCATATTTAGATTTTTTATTCAAATGTATTTTAAAATATAATTAATTCTTGTAATGCCAAAGTTGAGTTTTCAGCATCATTACTCCAGTCTTTATCATTCTATTATGCTGATTTGTCGCATTTTTTTTATTATTATCGATTTTGAAAACTATTGTACTGGTTAATATTTTTGTGTAAACTGTGATAATTAATTTTTTGGATTTTTTTTTTTAAAAATAGAAAGTTCTAAAGAACATTAATTTGAAAGAAGTACAAATCTTTTGTAACATTATAAACGTCTTTACTGTCACTTTTGATCAATTTAATTTATCTTTACAGAATAAACGTATGAATTTCTTTAAAAAAAAAAAAAAATTAAGAAAACATTTTTCTGACCTCAAACTTTTGAATGGTAGTGTACATTTAGATCTGATTTAGACTTATTTATTCCATCACTTCCACATGAATACTCAAAAATTGAATTTGTTTAATCAAATTTCTTTAAGTCCTTCCACTTGAAATATACACTACCAGTCAAAAGTTTTTTAATGTTTTTATAAATTATAGAAATTAATGGTTTTATTTAGCAACGATGCTTTAAATTGACGAAAAGTGATGATAAAGACATCTATAACATTACAAAGGATTTCTATTTCAGATAAATGCTGTTCTTCTGAACTTTCTATTCATCAAAGAAACCTGAAAAAATTGTATTCTGCTGTTTTTGACATCATAATAATAATAATAAGAAGAAGAAATGTTTTTTGATCAGTAAATAAAAAAAAATATTAGAATGATTTCTAAAAAAATAAAGATGCTAAAAATTCAACTTTGAAATCACATGAATAAATTACATTTTAAAATATATTCAGATAGAAAGCAGTTCTTTTAAATAGTAAAATATTTCAGATTTTTACGGTTTTTGCTGTATTTGGTGAGCAGAAAAGACTTCTGTAAAAAAAAACAAAAAAAAACATGAACATTCTTACTGTTCAAATACTTTTGACTGGTAGTGTATATATAGTTTATTTTATTTATTTTTCTTTTATTTGTTTTATTTATTTGTCTCTGTTAGTTGATTTACACTCTCTTCCTTTAAGATTCTGTTAGTTTATTGTGTCTGGTCTGGTTGCTTGTTTTGTCACTGTTTGTGTCTCGGCTTTCACTTTCTTTGTCCTAAATGTTCCAGGAGTGTCTGAATTGAGTCTGAGCCGTGTCGGTATGTCGTTTATTTTCTTTGTGTGTGTTGTCTGGGTCAGTAGTCACATGTAGTGATCAGTAGGGGGACATAGCTGCTGTGCAGCGTGCCATGAGCGGACGTCCAGACCTGCATGTGACAAGACTCTCTTAGTAAAAATGTGAAATGAGATTTCCAGCTTAACCATTTGCACTCGTTTTCTTCTGGTCACACACTGGTCTGTTGGGCATCATCATCTTGCTGTTGTGATGAGTGTGTCTCCACTGTGTCTGTGCATTTCAGCTACAGGAATGTGGCTACGTTAGCAGCTAACTTAACTGAGCTAATCACTTAAATATACTTCCTTATAGAGGTTTCTTTGTTGTTATTCCAGCTTTAGAGAATTTGATGAGGTTTACATACAAACCGTTCAAATGTAGTTAGTAAATTTGTATGTACAGTAGATTTATTTATATTCTGGTGTAAATGTGTTTGATATTTTCAGTTGATCATGAATAAGCTGTTCTTCATTTGTGGTGGAAAGTGGTGTCACTCCACTTTGCAACTATTTAAAATACACTTTAAATGAATCATTTTCTTTTAGGATGAAAACAATGCATGCAAAACGAATTGTAGTGTATTTTAAGAAATTCAAATAAATTCATAATAAAATTAAAAGCTAAATGTTTCTAAATGAGTAGAAATAAAATGAAAAAAGAATTGCATTGTATTTTAAGAAAAAAGTTAAAATACATTGAAAATAAAATTAAAAATCTAAATGTTTCTAAAGGGGTAGAAATTTATTTGTTTAAAAATGAATTGTATTTTAAGAATAAAGTAAAAAAAAATTAAAGGGAACAAAATGAATTTGTTTAAAATGAATTGAATTGTATTTTAAGAAAAAATTCTAATAAATAGAATTTTTATAGTATTATAAATATAGTATTTTAAGAAAAAACTTAATGTTTTAAAGAGATAAAAATGAATTTGTTTAAAATGAATTGTATTGTATTTTAAGAAGCAAATAAAATAACAAATTAAGATGTTTTTAAAAGGATATACATTTATTTGAAATTTATTGTATTGTATTTTTAAGAAAAAAAATTTAATAAATTGAAAATAATATTAAAAATCAAAATGTGTCCCAAGAGATAGAAATAAATTTATTTTAAAAATTGTGTTGCATTTTAAGAATAAAGTTAAAATAAACTCAAAATAAAATTACAAATTAAAATGTTTTAAAAAGGATAGAAATGAATTTGTTTAAAATAAATTGTATTATATTTTAAGAAAAAAAGTTACAATAAAATGTTTTAAAGGGATAAAAATGAATTTGTTTAAAATGAATTGTATTGTATTTTAAGAAAGAAATAAAATTGAAAACCAGACTGTTTCTAAAAGGATAGAAATACGTGTGTAAAAATGTAATTGTAATAAAGTTGAAATAAATTAAAAAAAAAAAAAATTGAAAGTGTTTCTAATGGGATAAAAATACATTTGTTTAAAAACATTGTATTTTAATAAAATAACTTAAATACATTTTATAATAAAATAAAAAATAAATAATAATAATAAATAAAGGAAGTCAATGTGGGATAGAAACTGCAAACAGCAACCCACATATTTTCTTTAATGTTCAACAGTAAATGATGTCAGAATTTTCATTTTTGGGTGAACTGTCCCTTTAAGCTTTACTTAAGCACTATTTAAATGCATAGCAATACATTTTATTATTAAAAAAAAAAAAAGATTATTTCCAATGTAAATAGTTTGCAGAAAGTGTCCCAGTTGCATGTGATTTGAAGTCATTTGAATGTGTGTGTTTGTTTAGGTGTGCGTATGTCGTGTGCGGATGTCATACGAAAATGAACCGGCGCCAGAACTGTTGCTCAAATCGTGTGGTAGCTGATAGGTCACGCTAGCTCCTAGCATTAGGCTAATCTCCTTGCTGTTATCGGTCCTTTTTATAGACCATTGAAATGCCCATAAAGTACAAGCTTGTAAACAAGAAGGACCAACTGTTTCTGGCAGGACGACAAAGACAGTAATGTGTTCTATCATTAGGCTGTGTTTTATGAGTGCTAATGAGTGCAGGTGTTGTGTGACTGACTGAAGGCTTTTCCCTGCAGTGTGCAAAAAACAAATGGCTTCATGGGAGTTTTAACAGGCTGTCATGTGCTGGGAGTTTTAGAAGTGCTTTCACACCAAAGAAGAACCGCCGTCTGTTTGATATCACAGCTTGTTTCATGTGATGGGTGTGATGCAAACCATACCTGGAAATGTTTATTCAGGGATAGTAATCCCAGACAGGAATATTTTTATTTTATTTATGCTGCTTTGTAGGCTTGTACCCAAAAAAAATTATTGTGAAAAGGGTCCTGCAGGGAAAATCAGATGGAATCAAACTCTGGTTCGCGGCAGACATTTAAAGCATGCATGAAAATGGCCTAAATGTTAAAGATTTGAGGGCATTAACCAATAGTTATTTTATTTTATTCTAGTTTATTTTATTGTGTTTTAAATGTGGTTTTACTTTTTATTTATTCTAGTTTTCCTTTTCATTTTATTTAGTTTTATTATTTTATTCTAGTTTATTTTTTATGTTTTTTTACATTTGATTTTGTTTTATAATCCTTTAGATTTTTTCCTTTATTCTAAATTTCATTAGATTTTTTTTTTTTTTTTATCCATTTTATTTTATTATTCTATTTTTTTTATTTATTTATTTTTTTTATTTTATTAATTATTTTATTCTAGTTTTTTATTTTATTTTATTTTAATCTTGTAGGCTTGTATCACAGTTTGGATCCAAATAATTCAACATAAAAAGGGATCCGCTGGGGAAATCGGATAATATCAAACTATGTTTCAGGCCACACAATCAAAGCATGCATGACTAATACAGTTTTGTATTATTTTATTCATTTTTTTATTCTAATTTATTTAATTGTATTAGTTTGTTTTAGTTTATAGTTTTTAAATTTTATTCTAGTTTATTTATTTTATTCTAGTTTATTTTATTTTTTTATTTGATTCTAGTTAATTTAATTTAATTTTAATTTTATTTTATTTTGTATTCTAGTTTTAGTTTTTTTTTTTTTTTTTTTTCATTTTATTTTATTCTAGTTTATTTTGTTTTATGTTTTGTGTTTTAAATGTTATTTTACTTTATTTATTCTCGTTTTCTTTTTCATTTTATTTTAATCTTGCAGGCTTGTATCACAGTTTGGATCCAAATAATTCTATATAAAAAGGGATTAGTGTATTTAATTTAATTTAATTTAATTTAATTTAATTTAATTTTGTATTTTATTCTACTAAATTCTACTTTACTACTTTTTTTTTTTTTTTTTTTTTTAATTTTAAATTAATGTAATTTTTTATCTTGTAGGCTTGTATCACAGTTTGGACACAAAAATCAATGTGAAAAGGGACCTGCAGGGGAAATGGGATGAAATCAAACTCTGGTTTGGACCAGACAATCAAGGCATGCATGAAAACGGCCTAAATGTTAAACATTTGAGGGAATCAACCAATAGACTGACTGTGACTCTTGACGTGTTTAGATAGTAGTAATCTTGGTAAGCACACACTTTGACCCAACCTTTATCATGATTGCATGCTTTTTAAAGGACCAAACTGGGTCAAAGCAGCTACCTTAGTTTCTGAAGTTGTACATTTCTATGTGAACATCACTTTTTTTTTTTTTTTTTTTTTTTTAGTTTTCTAACTGTTTTGATGAAAACAGCAGCAAGCTGTCATCTCTACTCAGAAGTTGCCCATTGATCATTGCAGTCTTACTGCTGGAATACGGAAACCCAATATGGGTGAATGCAATACCACACCACCACAACTATATATAGATTGGCTTCAGGGGTGTGTGCCTTTGGCACATGCACTTCCTTAGAAATGTCTTGCAACTTGTCAGGGTACTACAGCTTCATCATGTCTCACCCAGCTCACTCTTACTGCTTCTGTCCTGCTGGGTGTTTTCCTGTAGAGAGACAAGACTTTTCTTATTTTACAAAGGTGTATGAACTCCCACAAGAAGGGTTGGTGCTCATAAATGTGACCCTGGACCACAAAACCAGTCTTCAGTAACATGGGTATATGTGTAGCAATAGCCAAAAATACATTGTATTGGTCAAAATTATCATTTTTCTAATGCCAAAAATCATTAGGATATTAAATAAAGATCATGTTCCATTAAGATATTTTATGAATTGTCTACTGTAAATATATCAACTTCATTTTTGATTAGTAATATGCATTGCTAAGAACTTCATTTGGACAACTTTCAAGGTGATTTTCTCAGTATTTAGATTTTTTTTGCACCCTCAGATTGTCCTGTCCTATCAAACCATACATCAATCAGCTTTCAGATGATAGAAAATGTTCAATTTTAAAAAATTGACCCTTATGACTGGTGTTGTGATCCAAGATCACAAATTTTATGTAATAAAATGAATGAATGAATGAATTAAAATGTATTTATTTATTTATTCACTCTTACATGAATGCTCATAAATTGTAAAATATATGTTTAGACTTTTTTTATGCACTCCCACATGAAGAGCAGTGCTTATAAATTTTATTTATTTTATAAACAATTATTTATTTATTGCAGTTGTCCTACTTGAAATATGTTTTGTTTTATTTTATTGTATTATTTAAATTACATTTTCATGCAAACACTCACAGCCTACATTTTAATAAAAATAAATAAATAAAAAACACTATAAATTTTAGGGATACACCGGTTGACCGGCCATAAATCGGGTTTTTCCGGGGGTTTTTTCCGGCCGATTTTTCCGTAAAGTGCGTCCATGTGCATATACTATTTGTAGGTCTAATCAGTGGTGTAGTGAAGGGTAGGCTATAAGCAGATGTACGGCGTAC
The DNA here is from genome assembly GCA_033026305.1 of Cirrhinus molitorella. Taxonomy (NCBI): domain Eukaryota; kingdom Metazoa; phylum Chordata; class Actinopteri; order Cypriniformes; family Cyprinidae; genus Cirrhinus; species Cirrhinus molitorella. Next base: position 4,867,966 of record CM065133.1, on the reverse strand, counting down.
TCACTTCTTTATCAGGCAGCTTTGCGCATACCCGCATCTAATACCCTCTTGATGCGCATCGTTCATAGTATCCTGCATTAGCCAATCCATGACTGTCCTCCACATCCAGTAGATAAATGCAAATATTCACCGAAAAAAAAGACAATGATGATGCGGTCAGGAAAATGGCACCCTTCTTGCTTTGAAATATGCTTGATGATTGCGTCTGATGCGCCCGCGGCTGCTCTGTCTCCCGCTCCACAGATGCCCGTTTATAAGCGAGAGCATGGCACGTGAGTGAAGAAAGTGTACTGATTTGAATCCGTTTTATAATAACGCAGACAATACCTTACAAATAAAAGAAAGCAGGTTTTTACGATCAGAAATTCCTTAAAACGATAAACCCCTGCAAACTTTTTGTTAAAGGATCCTGTAAACGAATGAGTTCAAATAGTAAGTTCAAAACGGCCACAACACAGAGAAAACCCGACCGACTTCATTAGAGATTGTGGAGAGTCACGTCGGGGGAACGTTTATTCAGCTCAGCTTCTCACGTGTTGGATGAGAAACGAAGCAGACTAACATGAGATGCTGCTTTTTTGTAAAGCACTTTTGAAAAGCCAGAAGTAAAGGTCAGTTTAGGATTATTTTTAATTTAATTTATTATAATTTTTTTTTTTACCTTTAAAATTACATTGACTTAATTTGATATAAAAATCACCTGCTGTAGAATCTTTGTTTTACTCGTTGCACTAAACATTATTTAATTTAACATTTTGTAATAATTTATTTTTATAGCCTGCTTTGGTTTTATTTATTTTTTCGCTGGTAAAGACCATTTTTTCTTTAAACCAAAATTAAAAACGAAAACAAATTCTGAATGCTGATTAAGTAACATCTTTGTTTGGGGTGTTGAATGTGTTTTGATTGTGTTGTTCGGATTGTGGAACTATGCAGTTGTTGCCTTTAAAATTACATAGTTACTGTTAATGTTTTCCAGTTTATAGTTTCAACCATGAAACTGTTGAAAATGCAGCATTACCGCACAGTTACTGCTGTTAAATACCAAATAAACATATTGTTTATGTATACATTTCATTCTTTTTTTTATTTTATTTTTATTTTTTATTTTTTTGCTGCTTGTTAAAAAAAAAAATCGGAAATCGGTATCGGAATCGGCCTGTTTGCTTGTAAAAAATCGGAATCGGCCATGAAAAATCATGATCGTGCATCACTAATAAATTCATGCACATTTCTTCTGTGAGAAACAACATTTTAAAAAACAAAAAATTTAAAGGGGCCAGACTATTGTTTTAAACTGCATTTACCCCACTGTGTCGATGAAAACAGTTGAAACGCAACAAAATATCTGCATTTATGTTCCACAGAAGAAAAGTTCATATAAAATGACATGAGGGTAGGTAAATTATTGAATTTTTATTTCTAGGTGACACCCAGCATGTTATTATCAGAATTTATTTTATTTAATTTTATTTTTCAAACACCCACAGCCTAAATTTAACAACACTATAAATCTATGCACATTTCTTCCTTCTGTGAAACACAAACTTTCGAAAAACTAAAAATGTAAAGGGGCCAAAATATTGTTTTACACCTCATTCACCCCACTCTGTCAACATGAACAGTTAAAACACAACAAAATATCTTCTTATATGTTCTTTTTCTAGGTGACACACAGCAAGTTAATGTCAGTAGTGGCGTTTTATTACTCTTCAAAATGCGCAAATTGAAAATATGCCTAATGGAAACAAGTCAATTTCGGAAAAACTCCCATATATAGCTTGCGTAAGGTGGTTTTTCAGGCAATTTTGTAAAATTAATATGTGACCCAGTACCACAAAACCAGGCATAAGATTCAGTTTTTTAAAACTGAGATCTATACATCATCTGAAAGCTGAGAAAATAGCCTTTTAAAGTTCAAATTAAGTTCTTAGCTATGCATATTACTAATCATAAATGTTTTGACATATTTATGGTAGGAAATTTACAAAAATATCTTCATGGAACATGATTTTTGACTTAATATCCTAATGATTTTTGGCATAAAATAATTTTTTTACATTTTGACCCATACAATGTATTTTTTCCCGTAATATCGGTTATTGGAAACGACCCCAATTTGCAAGGTTTTTTATTGACATTTAATATCGCAAAAAAAATTTTTGCAAATCTGTAACCCGGCTTTTGAAAAAAGACTGTGATCCGTATAAAGTTGCAGTGAATTCTGCATAGTCTCTCAAGTTCTGTTCTTATGACAGCTGAACTTCGATCCAGGTTTTACAGTACTGAATGTTTATCTTTGAGAAGGACTTGCCAAGTCGTCTATCAGGCTTGGCAGTAGATCACAACATCTGTGGCCTTGTAAAATATCCAGTAGTAGGCTGAATAGTTTATTTTGGGATGGATAGAACTGTTAGTTTTATGGGAAAATGTTAAGCTTCAATCAAGTCATATTTTAGATAATGGATAGTGTTGTTTTCTTTGCAGAATGGTTGCCATGATGACTTTAGGGTCTTTAACTTTAAGGTCATGACCCTTTTCAGGTCAAAGTCATGTTGTTGTTTTTTTTTCCTTGAAACCTGAACACCTGCTTTTATGAATTCAGATGTTTTTATTTTATCAGAATCTCCTTAGTACCGGTTAAACTGATATATTATTATTTTCCCCCAGAGCCAGCTGTTTATGTGACTAATTTCTGTTTCTGTTTGTGTTTCAGAATTAAAAGCAGATTCACAGTTCAGGAGCATTGCTGCTATTACAGAAATAATGACATAAGTGAGTTCATTGCTTCTCAAATTATTTTACAATTATTACAATTTACACTTCAAAAAAAAAAATGCTTAGACTGTTTGTCTTGTTTCCAGCCAAAATATCTATCAAATCTTAAATCAAGAAGGATTTACTAGACAGGTCAAAAATATTGTCTCTTTTTCAGAAAAAAGAAGTCAAAATTAGTTAATAATCTGCCAATGGGGTAAGCAAAATAATCTTAATTCTTATTTCTTATTTCAAAACTAGATTATTTTGCTCACCCCATTGGCAGATTATTTTGCTTGTTTTAAGCAATAGGTAGGTTTTTTTTTTCCTGAAAACAAGACAATCATTTTGACTCTTCTAGAAAATCCTTTTTGATTTAAGGCAGATATTTTGGCAGGAAACAAGACAAAAAAAGTTTTTTGCAGTGTTACAATTCACTTGTCTTAAGAATCACTACATCTTTTATTTTATGCCAGCTAAACACATTTATTTACAAGGGAAAGATTTAATTTAGACGTTTTTATGTTTCAAGACATAATTTGGGTAACGCTTTACTAGGTTCATTAGTTAACATGAACTAAGAGCACTGTAAAAAATAAAAGGCATTATTTGTAGAGTCAATTTAAAATAATTTGTTACCCTGCTGCCTTAAAATTTTGAGTTGAATCAACTCAAATATCTAAGTTGTACAACTTAACATTTCAAGTTGACTAAACTACTTTGAGTTGATTGAACTTAAAATTTGAAGGCAGCCAGGTAACAAATAATTTTAAGTTAACTCAACAAATTGTTTTTTTTTATAGTGAATGAACAATACTTCCACAGCATTTATTAATTTTAGTTCATCTTCAGCATTTACTAATGCATTATTAAAATCACAAGTTGTGTTTGTTAACATTAGTTAATGCACTGTGAACTGACATGAACAAACAATGCATGACTGTATTTTTATTCACTAATGTTAACGAAGCTTAATAGATGGTGTAATAATAAATACATTAGCTAATGTTAACAAATGACACCTTATTGTAAAGTGTTACCGTAATTTCTTATTACATTAGGCATAATATTTTATACACACATTTCTAAGGCTTCTGTATTATTAACATGATCAAAACCTGTTCTACACAATCTACTGCATGCCTTCTGTTGTCTGATTTATAAGAAAAAGTCCTTTTAGTGCATTTCTAAAACAGGTTGTGCTATTAAATATTTACTGACTAATATAAGAATAACTTTTATAGTGTTAGTAATATTTTAAAACGAACACTTAGTGGACTGAAGCAACTTGATTATGCATACTTATTTTTTTTTTTTAAATGTGAATATAAAATATGATACAACAAGCTTTTGAGGAATGAGTCTTTCTGTATTTCTAAATAATCATTGTATTGCATTGCATTATATTTTGCCCTCCACAATTAAAACTACTAAGCTTTGAGCTTTTAAATACCATCTTACTAAGACTTTTATATTATTGAGACTGGTAATATGTATTTTATGTAGATAGTCTGCTATACTATGAAAATCACCTGGATTTATTTTACATGTACATTACATTACACTTCATATTTACATCAGTGTCTGCACAAAATAATATTATATATTTATGCTCGGTTTTAACCTCAGAATAAAACTGAGGTGTTTTTTCATTGAGTATGAGCTCCATATTTTCCTAAATCATATGAGTCACAAAAAAAGCAAAGTTTTTGAACAGTAAGATTTTTTAATGTCTCTAATAAAGTCTCTTCTGCTCACCAAGCCTGCATTTATTTGATCCAAAGTAAATTTACAAATATTTTTACTATTTAAAATAACTGCTTTCCGTTTGAATATATTTTAAAATGTAATTTATTCCTGTGATTTCAAAGCTGAATTTTTAGCATCATTACTCCAGTCACATGGTCCTTCAGGAATCATTCTAATATTTTGTTTTGCTGCTTTCAGGTTTCTTTGATGAACAGAAAGTTCAGAAGAACAGCATTTATCTGAAATAGATTTCTACATCTACATCTTAAATGTCTTTAACATAACTTTTGATCAATTTAAAGCTAAAAAAAAAAAAAAAGTATTCATTTCTATAATTTCTTTCCCAAAAGAAAAAAAAATGCTTTTGAATGGTATAGTGTATAATGTTACAAAAGATTTTTATAATAATAATAAATGTTTTTTAAACAGCAAATCAGCATTTTAGAATGATTTCTGAAGGATCATGTGGCACTGAAGAATGGGAGTAATGATGCTGAAAATTTAGCTTTGATCACAGGAATAAATTACATTTTAAAATACATTCAAATAGAAAACAGTTCTTTTAAATAGTAAAAATATTTCACAATATTACTGCTTTTGCTGAACTTCGGATCAAATAAATACAGGCTTAGTGAGCAGAAGAGACTTCTTTAATAAAAAAACTTTTGACTGGTAGTGTTAAACGTATTAAACATATAACTTTCATTTTTTATAAAACATGTAATCATTTTTTTTTTCTGTTTTGTCTTCTTAGCAGGTGTCTAGTGCTAACATGTGGTGCCTCCAGTCTCACACCCGAATGAAAGCACATACACCCCACAGGGACCCGCAGCAGGCTTTTCTACCTTGACCTCAGAATCCTCTGATTGACCCTGCTCACGAAAACATTAATATTCTCACGCACCTTGTGTCTTGCCCACCGATTGTCCTCATCCTACATCCTGTGGCAAGCTCCTCTCTTCCTTCCTTAGAGCAAGCAGGCCCGGAGGTAAGTTTGCATTTCAATGAATTATTGAATTATTGCGTTTATTCCTTTATACGTCATTGTCTCATTTAAAATGAATAATTTAGAAGGCACTTTCATCCAAAATGACTTACAAACGACAATCAGGGTAATAGTGTAACTACAGCATAAAACAAGGACGTCAAAAGTAGCAATACTTAAAGAAAATACTACGCGATTCTGTCTGCTATAAACACTGTCATTTTGTCTTATGTGAATGTAAACAAAATAGATAAAAAACAGATGTGTATCAGCAATGTGTATTATTAGATTTGTACTAAATGCATCTTATGGTATGGATTGTTTTGGCATTATTATATCTGTATACTGCTGTTTTAATGTCTTATTAGTTGTAATTAATTGTAAACAAATTTTAAGGGGTTGTGGAAAGTATTACTTTCATTTAGATAACTTTACTCAATGATTATTAATTTATTTATTATTAATTTATTAATTTATTAATTATTATTATTATTTTATTTTTATTTTTTTAATTAAATAAACTGTGGTTTAAAAGCTGTTTTCTTTGTGGGGCGTGAAATGTACTATCTTTGTGGGACCATTTTATTTTTCATTTACAATGTAGATTAAACAAGTCTCTGCGTACCAAACAAACCAAATTCAATCTTATTGATAATGACAAATCAAATCACAATTAAGCAATATCTTGCTAAGTATGTTTTTGTGCTGCTGGTTTAGGCCTCTCATGGATAAATAAACTAAAACCAGCATTTATTTATTTATTTATTTACTATTTATTTATTTATTGAGTGACCTTTTTTTTTTCATTTTGTTACCCAGGTTACAAATGTCTACCTCACGCTTAAAGGTCCTCTCTCTACAACTGCGACCCTGAACACACTACGAAAATGACCTCTAGCATAGACCGGTAAGTCCTCGATTGACCCTAAACTGTCCTGTTGAAGAATTGATTCTGTTAAAAATAGCCACAATCTCCAACGAGTATGTGACCTTGGACTACAAACCCAGTCATAAGGGTCAGTTTTTGGAAATTGAGATTTATACAACATCTTAAAGATGAATAATTGATGTATGTATTGATGTATGATAGGACAATATTTGGCTTAGATACAACTATCTAAAATCTGAGAGTGCAAAAAAATCTAAATATTGAGAAAATTGCCTTTAAAGTTGTCCAAATGAAGTTCTTAGCAAGGCATGTTACTAATCAAAAATTAAGTTTTGATACATTTACGGTAGGAAATTTATGAAATATCTTGATGGAACATGATCTTTACTTAATATCCTAATGATTTTTGGCATAAAATTTTGACCCATACAGTGTATTTTTGGATATTGCTACAAATATACCTGTGCTACTTAAGACTGGTTTTGTGGTCCAGGGTCACATATTAGAAAAACACAGTAAAACAATAAAAAAGATTAATAAAAAAAACTCCATGTTATTATTTCTAGAAAAGTGTTTTTTTTTTTTTTTTGTTTTGTTAAATATAGGGCCATATGAAATCTGTCCGAAATCTCAGAAATTCTACTTTTACATTTTTTTTATTGCAACAAAAAGTATGTGGGTATATATATATAATATATATATATATATATATAATATTGTAAAAATCAAAAGCATCTTTAATTATTTATTTATTTATTTATTTATTTTTATACAGTTATACAGTTTATTTCTTTATTTTTTTTCAGAAGTATGTTGCAATTACATTTTCTGGTAAATAAATTCTGGTAGATATTATTCCTTAACCCTTTTAACTGTCACTCCCTTTTTTTTAACATTTTTTAGCAACCCAAACTTACATTTTTATAATTCATGAATGAAAACATTTTGTAGTATGATTTTGATGTACATTTTCCATGGTAATGTAACGTCTGATTTTAAAATGGTTTTCAAAGGATACATTTTGAGATTTTAAGTTTTCAACTGATAAATCATTTCTTACGATTTCTAAAGTGTGTTACGGAAAAAGGCAACGAAGAAAGTCCTATTGTGACACAGAACTCCTGTTATGAAGTAGATTTTTGAGGTGCACTCTTGCCATAAATTAATCTGACTTTTCCTACATAATTTGTAACACAAAACAGTGGTCAAATATCTATTTAGGAGTCTTAGACCTTTCCAACGATATATAGTTTGTCATGATTAAATTAGGATTTATTTATAATATGGTGAAGTAAACTTCCCACTGACGGGACGGTGACAGTTAAAGGGTTAAAAAAATTGTTTAATGCTAATTTTATTAGTAGCAGTGCAGTACTCATTATCATTACAGTAAAGGATTAGTTCACTTTCAGAACAAAAATGTACTATATGTACTCAGCCCTTTTAAGCTGCATTTAAACTGCATTTTGGAAGTTCAAACTTTAGGGCACCATTCATATCCATTATATGGAGAGAAATCCTGAACTGTTTTTTCTTAAAAAAGCTTAATTTCTTTATGACTGAAGAAAGAAAGTCATGAACATCTTGGATGACAAGGGGGTGAGTACATTATCTGTACATTTTTGTTCTGAAAGTGAACTAATCCTTTAAGTAATATATTTCTGTCACAATTTCTTCAAGTTAAACCGAACTTTTATTTTGAGTTGTTGCTGTGAAGACCAGGAAGTTTTTGACAGAACATTCAGGATTCATATTTAAGTAGTATTTTTGTGGCTTAATATTCACAGACACTAGTCCATATCGTGTTTTGTTTCAAGTGTGCTGACCTACTTTTGATTTATTCTGCCAAAATTTGGCAAATTCCGAGACATTCTGTGTCATATTGTGAATTCCATTTTTATTATTGGATTTCACAATTCCGTCTGCGTTTTCCACAGATCATAGTGCTCTATAAATGATATTCCGAGTTCATTTGAAACCAGTCCTGCTCCCTCCTGACAGCAGCTTTTGCCCGACACCTAGCCATGGTCACAGTTACAGCAGATGCACAGAAACACTGCAGCTGAGATGGACGGCTCACATTAAACAGTCTTACTATCTATTTTCGTAAACGGCTTTCCTTCCCTCTGACATGCAAATGTAACACACCCATGGCCAGTTGCTATAGTGACTAGAGTGAATGGAATGGCATTAAACATGCCCACTCTGGCCAGCCTCAATCTTTCTAACTGGTCGGGCCTGTTGAGTGACAGTGAGATGGGCCCATTGTGTGGCGGCGGTGTGGAATTTTTCCGGCTAATCTCTGGATTACCGCCACGCTGAACAGAGCAGCAGCTCCATTTTCCTCTCTCAAAGGTTTCCAGGTGAAGTAACTGGAGATGGCACCCACGGTCGAAAACAGCGACCATATGGTGCTTGCACAATCTGTATTCTCATACCAAATTCAGTGATTCTGTATATATTTAAGAGCCACGCATCCTCTCATCTCTCAGACCTGCACGAGCTGGAAGTGGCCCTTCAGGACACTGTCAGACATGGCTTTATACAGTAGTTTATGCTGCATGGTGTCTGTTATGTTGTCAGAACAACTTCTGTGTGTTTCTACAAGGGATAGTTCACCCAATAATAACAATTCTGTCATTAATTACTCACCCTCATGTCGTTCCCAATCAGTAAGACCTTCGTTCATCTCCGGAGCACAAATTAAGATATTTTTGATGATTGAAAATAATTAATTTGCTGCTCAAGAAACATGTATTATTCTTTATTATCATCAGTGTAGAAAACAGTTGTGCTGGTCAATATTGTTGTGGAAACCATAATGTTGTTTTTGTTTTTTTGTTTTTTTGTGTAGAAAGTTCAAAAGAACAGAATTTATTTATAATAACATTTATAAATGTCATTATTGTCACTTTTATTCACTTTAATGCATTGTTGGTAAATTAAATAAAATTAAATTCTAGGTATAGAGAGTTTAAAGAACAGAATTTATTTAAAATACAGTCATTACTGTCAATTTTAATCAATTTAGTTGCATTCTTGGTGAATAAAATAAAATATTTTTTTGTATAGAGAAAAAGAATTTATAAAACAAATTTTAAATGTCATTACTGCAATTATTTTTTAGAAATTTAACACATTCTTGGTGAAATAAAATATTTATTTAAATATTTAAATGAAATACAAAATAAAATAAAACATTTGTTTTTGTATAGATAGTTCAAAACAACAGAATTTATTTAAATTACAATCATTTGTATAACATTTTTATACATTTAATTATTTTTAATCAATTTAATGCATTCTTGGTAAATAAAATAAAATGTATTTTTGCATAGAGTTAAAAGCAGAATTGATTTAAAATAGAATAATTTTATAACATTTTATAAATGTCATTACTGTCATTTTTAATCATTTGAATGCATTCTTGGTCATTTTAAATAAAATATAAAAGTAAAAATATTTTTTGTTTGTATAGAGAGTTTAAAAGAACAGAATTGATTTAAATAGAATAATTTTATAACATTTTTATAAAATGAATTTTTTATCAATTTAATGCATTCTTGGTGAATGAAATTAAATATAATATAAAATCAAATCAAATCAAATATTTTTTTGTCATTACTGTCATTGATGCATTCTTGATGAATAAAATAAAATACAATTATTTTTTGTTTTTATAGAGTTTAAAAGAACAGAATTTATTTAAAATAGAATAACAGAACCCCACACAGGCAGCAACACAACTGATACATTCAAGGCCCAGAAAGGTAGTAAGGACATCAATAAATAAGGCCAGAAGAGAAGGAATTGTTGAATAAAGTTGTTATTTTTCTTTTCTTTTCTCACAAAAAGTATTCTTGTAGCGGTTGAACCACTGATGTCATACAAACTAAGTCCTTACTAACTTTCTGGGCCTTGAACTTGTCAGTTGTGTTGCTGTCAATACAGACTTAGAAAGCTTTCAGAAAATGTTGGATGTTGCTTTTTTGTTCATAATTAAAGATTATTTCTAAGTTTCTCATCTCAAAACTGAGAAGGATGTGAAAACTTACCTTGTTTGAACTCTAATACTTCTTTAATTATAGTAAATCTTTAAATTTCATAATAGCACGTTTAGTTGAAATTCGAACCGAGTTTGCAATCAATTTTTAATAATGTGGTAAACAATTATGCGCACTCATCCTCGCCTCCTGAGGTGATGAGACCGGTCTTACCTGCTGTACAGTTAAGCCAAAGTGAAACTACCAAAGGCCTTGAAACGGATACATTTAGACTTCACCATGCAGTGACATCTATCGTCTTAATAATTATTTTTGGTAATGTCTACAAAGCCATTTTAACCTTTTGCCACACAACTTGTGTGTGTTTCTACAAGGGATAGTTCACCCAACAATAACAATTCTAATAATAAAAAATAGAAAAAAAATGTGTAACATATTTATAAATGTCATTATTGTCATTTTTAATTAAACTATTTTTAGGTATAGAAAGTTTAAAGAACAGAATTTATTTAAAATGCAATAATTTTTATAAATATCATTACTGTCAATTTTAATCAATTTAATGCATTCTTGGTGAATAAAATATTTTTTTGTATAAAGAGTTCAAAAGAACAGAATTTATTTAAAGCAGAATAATTGTAAAACATTTTTTTAAATGCCATTATTGTATTTTTTTTTAATCAAATTAACGCATTCTTGGTGAATAAAATAAAATACAATACAATTAAATTAAATTAAATATTAAATTAAATTTGATTAAATTAAAAAAAAAATTGTATAGAGAGTTCAAAAGAACAGAATTTATTTAAAATAGAATCATTTTTATACATCATCATCTTAGTGAATAAATTAAAATTACATTAAATATAAGTTAAAATATTTTTAGGTATAGAGAGTTTTTAAAGAACAGAAATTATTTAAAATGCAATAATTTATAATTTTGCAATAATTATAAATTTATAATTTATAAATGTCATTACTGTCAAGTTTAATCAATTTAATGCAGTCTTGGTGAACAAAATAAAATAAAATTACATTAAATATAAAATAAAAGAAAATATTTTTTTCTACTAGAATAATTTATAACATTTTTATAAATGGCTTAACTGCCATTTTTAATACATTTTACACATTCTTGGTGAATAAAATAAAATATAAAATATAATATTTTTTGTATAAAGAGTTTAAAAGAACAGAATTTATTTAAAGCAGAATCATTTTTATAACATTTTCATAAATGCCAATACTGCCATTTTTAAACAATTTAACGCATTCTTGGTAAATTTCAACCTTTGCCTGACTTTGGGACACGTCAGTTTGTTAGTCAAGGTTGTCTAGTTTCACCTGTCATTACTACTTATTTATAATGTAAAATTATTTAGTTTCATGTCAGGTTTAAGTGTTAAAATATGCTGAAATATAAATATGTGGAGGTAAAGCGCACATAAGATCAAATTGAACCCAGCATTACTTGTTAAATATTCATTGGGCTCATAGCTGTACATTCCAGCTTTCTGATGTTATCATACATCTTTTCTTGTTTTTACAGCCAAAGTTGTTCAGACGTCTACATTGTTCTTGGGGATGTCTGATGTAGTTAGTGATGTTTTGAATAGTCATATCTGATATTTTTTCCTCCGCACTTATATTTGACACTTTTTAAACACTGTCTGACAGCGACTTGGGTGAAGCTCAGTCTGCAGCTTCAAAACTAATTGTCAAAACTGGCAAATGTTAGTCTTAAGTATAATGTTTGCCAAGCAATAAGACGTCAGCATTGCGACTTGAGTTGAAGTCAGGAGTCTCAAGTCCACATCTCTGATTTTCACTGATAAACATTTCATTGAGCAAATCTAGGTCAAATGTGTGTTGAACAGTTCTGGGCTGCTTTAAAAACTCTTGAGTAAAACTTATAATTAGTTTGAATACAGATGAAGTAGGACACTTTTTAAAACTTTTTAAATACATTACTTATATGTATGCATTTTATGCCTATATGAGTTTATATGTCCATACAATAAAACTCAATGGGGTCCAAAAGTCAACAATAAACTTTTCTTTGTATGGAAAAAAAATATAAAAATTAAATAAGTACACTATCATTCAAACCTTTTTTGAAATAAGTTTTCTACTTTAACCAAGGATGCATTAATTTAATCTAAAATACGGTAAAAGCAGAAATATTGTGAAATAATATTACAATTTAAAAGTACTGTTTTCTGTTTTATCAACATTAAAAATGTAATTTATTTCTGTGATGGAAAAGGTGCATTTTCAGCATCATTACTCCAGTGTCACATGGTCTATCAGAAATAATTCAAAATGCTGATTTGCTGCCCAAGAAACATTTATTATTTATTATCCTCAGTTTTTAAAACTATTGTGCTGCTTAATATTGTTGTGAAAACCATGTTTATTTATTGATTTTTCTTTTTTTTTTTTTTTTTTTTGGTATAGAAAGTTCAAAAGAACAGAATTCATTTAACAGTGTCATTAGTGTCTGTTTTATCAATTTAATGCATTCTTGGTGAATAAAATTAAATAAAATATATATTTTTGTTTATTTAGAGAGTTCAAAAGTTCAAATTTATTTATAAATGTCATTACTGTCATTTTTAATAAATTTAATGCATTCTTGGTGAATAAAATAAAATATAAAATCAAATAAAATATTTTTTTGTATAGAGAGTTTAAAAGAACCAAATTTATTTAAAATAGAATCACTTTTATAACATTTTTAGAACATTTTTATAAATGTCATTACTGTAATTATTAATACATTTAATGCATTCTTGGTGATTAAAATAGAATTAAATAAAATTATTTTTTTGTATAGAGTTCAAAAGAACAGAATTTATTTAAAATAGAATATTTTTAGATATTTTTTATAAATGTCATTGCTGTCATTTAATCAATTTAATGCATTCCTGGTAAATAAAATAAAATAAAATTAAATGTATATATATTTTGTTTAGAGAGTTCTAAAGAACAATTTATTTAAAATTGAACAATTTTTATAACATTTTATAAATGTCATTACTGTCATTTTTTTTTTTCTTTTTAATAAATGGAATGCATTCTTGGTAAATAAATTTAAATGAAATAAAATATATATTTTCTTTTGTATAGCGAGGTAAAAAAGAATATTTTTATGTATTTTTTTTTATAAATGTCATTTAAATTGATTTTTAATCAATTTAATGCATTCCTGGTAAAAAATAAATAAATAAATAAATAAGTAAATAAATAAATATATATATATATATATATATATATATATATATATATATATATTTATGTCAGTAATGACATTTATAAAAATTTTTATAATTTTAATTTTTATAAAATTTTTATAAATGTCATTACTGCCATTTTAATCAATTTAATGCATTATTGGTGAATTAAATAAATGAAATTAAAATAAAATATAAAAAAAAAAGCATTTTTTGTATACCGAGTTTAAAAGAAGAGAATTTATTTATAATATAATAATTTGTATAACATTTTTATAAATGTCATTTTCAATCAATTTAATGCATTCTTGGTGAATACAATAAAATAATAAAAAATATATATATTTTTTTGTATAGCGAGTTCAAAACAACAATTTATTTAAAATTGAATCATTTTTTAAACATTTTTATAAATGTCATTGCTGCCATTTTAATCAATTTAATGCATTATTGGTGAATTAAATTACATTAAAATAAAATATAAAAAAAAAAAAAAAAAAAAAAATTTTGTATACCGAGTTTAAAAGAAGAGAATTTATTTATTATATAATAATTTGTATAACATTTTTATAAATGCCATTTTCAGTCAATTTAATGCATTCTTGGTGAATACAATAAAATAATAAAAAAAAACATTTTTTTTTTTTTGTGTAGCGAGTTCAAAAGAACAGATATATATATAAAATATAGAGGGGAAGAGAGAGAGAGAGAATATTTTTTTTAATAAGTTTCATGCATTCTTGGTGAATAAATAAAATAAAATAAAGACCCCAACATTTTGAAAATTAAAAGTGTACTTTATGTGGCAAACACTGCTAAAATATTTTTCTACTCCAAATATGGTCTCTTAATATTTGCCAATGCTGTTATTTGAAACCTCTCTATAAGATATACTCTACCTTAGCAAACTTAACATTTGCTAATAAACGTCATTGAGCCTCTGTGTGTGCTTAGTGATCAATACAGTGCTCCGAAACGTCTTTATTGCATTGTTGTGGTCGTACTGTTGCTGTGTTTGCCTTACAGGAATCAGAAAGATAGCGGATCGTGACAAAAACAGTCGCTCTTGTCTCTCTCACAACACAAACACTATTAAAGTTAATGATCAGCCATCCACATCTTCTATGTGCGTGTGTCGGAGAGAGAATGGTGAAATGTTACCACACAAACACGGCATTGTTTTTGCACAAATGTAGGTCATCACATTTTTCTACTTCTAATTGTTGAAAAGAGAGTGCCATTTAAGTATCCTGCAGTGAGCCGCATTTTCAAAAACGGGTTGTTTGTAAAGCGGTCAGATGGATGTTTGATCGTGTGGGAATGAAAATGCTGCACTGTGAGTGTGCAGTGACTAATAGACTTGTTTGTGTCTTCAAAACAATTACAGCACTCCTCTCACTTTAATGTGTGCAAATGTGTGTCCGGTCTCTGTGCGGAGGGTCTTTTAGATGAGCTTAAAGACAGGTGTGGAATGGGGTCATTCGCAGTCGTGAGCCAATGCACATGCTCTTATCCTGGCGGCGTGTCATGCACGAGGCTGTAGTGGCAGATGCAGTGACGCATTTGGAGGCGAATGATGTTGAAAGTTGAGTGTGAGGCTTAATATGCAACCCAAGTATTAATTTGCAACTCGTACGTAACGTTGATGGTATTCTGGCTCCAAGGTTGGAAAATATACTAAATGTTATGTTTAATCAATATGTTTTTTAAAAGATATTCATCAAGTAAGGGATAATCAATGGTTTGCCGTGCATTAATGGATCTTAAATGCGCGGCGTGGAGGCTAATACCACCTCGTTGCTGAGAAATATAATGGAGCAATCTAGTATCTAGGCTATTTTATTAATAAGAATCGTTGGGAAGCATTGACAACAAGTTTATGTATGTGCGCAGCGCAATGCAATCTTTGACCCCTCTCTCTCTCTCTCTGTGTGCATTTGCGTGCATCAATTAAAGCAGCGGATTAAAATAGAACGGTGATTAAACCAACTTGGAGCTACCTGTACATTAAACAGTTTTACTGCACACCTACCAGCCAATCAGAATGCAGTATCCAGACATTCCATGGAATAATGTTTTTGTAAAGTAGCCTCTTATGCTCATCAAGGCTGCATTTATTTGATCAAAAATACAGAACAAAAACTGTAATATTGCAAAATGTTATTACAATATAAAATAATGTTTTTTATTTTAGTATACTCTAAAATTTGATTTATTCCTGTGATGCAAAACTAAATTTTTATCAGCCATTACTCACATGACCCTTCAGAAATCATTCTAATATGCTGATTTATTATTAGAATTATCTTTATCTAATTAATGTTTGGTAAACAGTTGTGCTGGCAAATATTTATTTGAATAAGTTATATATTAAATGTTTCTTTGAATAAGAGATTCAAAATATAAATCTTTTCTAACTATGTAAATCTATGCTATCACTTTTTAATTTAACACATCCTTGGTGAATAAAAGCATTCATTTCTTAAAAAAAACTTTTAAACAGCAGTGTATATTATTAGAAAACCTTTCTATTTTAAATAAATGCTGTTCATTTTAACCCTTTTATTGATCAAAGAATCCTGAAAAAAAGTATCACAGGTTTAAAAAAATAATAATTAAGCAGTGTGACTTTCCAGCACTGATAATAAATCAGCATATACATTTAATTTTAATGTATATTAGTATAGAAAAAAACAAGGTTTTACATCATAATAATATTTCACAATATTGCATTTTTTCTTTATTTTTGAAATACAGAATTATTCCATTTTAATATTGCAAAATGTTATTAAAATATAAAATAATGTTTTTTTTATATATGTATACTTTAAAGTATAATTTGTTCCTGTTATGCAAAGCTGATTTTTTTTTATCAGCTGTTACTCCAGTTTTCAGTGTCACATGATCCTTCAGAAATCATTCTAATATGCTGATTTATTATTAGAATTATTAATAATTCTAAGAAAAAAAAAAATCATTTTCCCAACCTGATCTCATGACAAAAACGTACCGCTGTATCGCAAGACGCAAAAACCACAAAACCAGTCAAGTTCAGGTTTTTAAATTTGAGATTTACACATCTTCTGAAAGCTGAATAAATAAGCTCGATCCATTGATGAATGGTTTGTTAGGATAGGACAATATTTGGCTGAGATACAACTATTTGAAAATCTGAAATCTGAGGATGCAAATAAGTAAATAAATATTGTGAAAATCACCTTAGAAGTTGTCCAAATGAAGTTCTAGCAATGCATATAATTAAAAGTTAAGTTTTGATGTATTTAAAGTAGGAAATTTTAAAAATATTTTCATGAAACATGATTTTTACTTAATATGAGCATATTAGAATGATTTCAGAAGGATCATGTGACTCTAAAGCCTGGAGTAATGATGCTGAAAATTCAGCTTTGCAGCACAGGAATAAATTACATTTTAAAATGTATTCAAATAAAAAAAAAATATTTTCAATTGTAATTCTTCTTTAAAAATGACTAATTTTGTTTACTGTATTTTTGATCAAATAAAAACTTGATGAGCACAATTGAGATTCAAATAAAATAAAAAACTGAAATTGAAGTAATATGAACCATAATGCCAATTTCCAGCTCTTTTTCTCTTAACTGTCCTAATTAAATTATCTTAGCTAATCTTACCGCCTCGTATTGCACGCGTACCCACCATTTCAAGCAGATGGCTTTGAATTTCACAGAGCAGATATAAATATCTTTTTGTTTGGCAGCCAAATCAGTTGACGTCAGTGTATTTTTTATTTCTTTTTTTTTTAACTTGGCCATTAATCCTTTTATTTTCTTTTTCCATTTCCCTTAACACTGCATACTGCATGTGTGTTCTTAATTGAAAATGCGGTTTTCACATACAGCAATAACATCGACCATATAATAAGGCATTATAAGAGCAGTGGGTGCTTCCTTATGCAAACACATCGTCACACACCCACAACCCTTGATGCAAATGGACTGAGGAAAACTCTCAATTGTTTATGTAAAAATGCTGGTAATGGACACCCAGTGGCAGAGCAAAATGCACAGTTTTATTTACCCAGCCTGTTGTTTGCACTCATTAATTTCGCGACTTTGCAAATAGACACTCGTACGCTTGACTTGCATCTCGTCTCGCGCATGTATACGCTTCACTGTACTTGCACGCACTAAATGAAAGGTCATTGTGATCTCTGCGGTTCCAGACACAGACAGACCATTCGTACACCCTGTGCAAAAGACCAATTATCTCAAGGCTAGAAAAGACAGAGTGACTGTAATGTCATGTTGAGATGACCTTAAAGAGATCATCCTGAAAATAAAACTGCCATTTACTCAATCTCATGTCATTCCAAACTCATAGGACTTGCTGCTATGACATCAGTCATGAAATCAAACCCCAATCCCACCCCAATTTCAGTTCCACTGCCATGACCAGCTGGTCTCGCTTTCTGTCTTGTGCTCTCAAAGCAGCTGAGTCAGAGAACACTGGGTGTCTAAATATATACTGACACACACACAGAGCGCCCCCACAGGCATTTATATCCACTACGCACTGCCACCTCCACCGCTGACCTACTGCCAGCTTTATCAATCATTTATCGCATGACCTGATTATGATTCAATATTGTGGGGTTGCACATTTTCTTTTGGCTCTTCTCATCAACCCACTGATTTTCTCACCCTCATATCGTTCCAAACTCATATGCTTGTCTTCCTTCTGTGAAACACAAAATGTTGGAGATTGTTTGAGTTGCTCTTTTCCATGCAGTGACAGTGAATGGTCACGGAAAGGTCAATTTATCTGTCATCAGTGTTTGATTCAGTGAATCTGTTGATGCCGTTCACAAAACCGACTGGTCTGGTTCTTTAGTTCTGACTCAGTGATTCAGTTTCAGCAGTTGAAGAGATAAAAAGGTCAATTCTCTTATCAGTTACTCACCCTCATGCCATTC
This sequence comes from Cirrhinus molitorella, assembly GCA_033026305.1. Classification (NCBI taxonomy): domain Eukaryota; kingdom Metazoa; phylum Chordata; class Actinopteri; order Cypriniformes; family Cyprinidae; genus Cirrhinus; species Cirrhinus molitorella. The sequence goes on along the minus strand of CM065133.1, from coordinate 4,849,395 downwards.
CACGCATATAAAACTTTTGTTTATCTTGGAAACATGAATGAAGGTTTCTTTTCATTCCTAAGAGAAACTTAAGAGATTTCTGTCCCTCCATGGAAAGTTTGAATAAATGGACCACAAAATCAATCATGAGTAGCACAAGTATATTTGTAGCAGTAGCCAAAAATACATTGTGTTTTTTTTCTTTAATGGCAAAAAATATTAGGGTATTAAGTAAAGATCATTATCTATTTTGTAAATTCCAAACAGTAAAAATATCAAAACTCACTTTTTGATTAGTAGTTTGCATGTTAAGAACTTCATTTGGAGCTTTAAAGATGCTTTTCTCAATATTTAGATTTGAGGCACTCTCATATTACTGATTTTCTAATAGTTGTATCTCGGCCCGAAAATTGACCTATCCTAACAAACCATACATCAATGGAAAGCTTATATATTCAGCTTTCAGATTCTATATAAATCTTAATTTTGAAAAAAATTACCCTTATGACTGGTTTTGTGGTCCAGAGTCACATGTTGAAAGCCTAAATTAAATCTGTGTCTAAATTTTAGTCGTATGTGATTGGAATAACATGAGTAATTGGTGACCGAATATAATTTTTTTTGGTAAACTAACCTTTAAAAGTTAATGAACTAATAAAAATGACCAAAACACACAACAAAATTGTTTACATTTACAGTGAGAATTATTAAAGTGATTAAATTGAAAACCGAAACAATGTTAATTTAAAGGATTAGTTCACTTCCAGAATAAAAATTTCCTCATGATTTAGTCACCCCGATGTCATCCCCCCCCCATGTCTTTCTTTCTTCAGTCGAAAAGAAATTGAGGATTTTCAGGAAAACATTCCAGGGTTTTTTTTTCGTATAGTGGACTTCAATAGGGATCAATGGGTTGAAGGTCCAATTTGCAGTTTCAATGCAACTTCAAAGAGCTCCAAATGATCCCAGCCAAGGAATAAGAGTCTTGTCTAGTGAAACAAACAAAAAAAAAGTTAAATTCAGATACTTTTTAACCATAAAGGCTTGTCTTGCATTAGCTCGACTTCACACATAGATTAGATATTCATCAAGTGTTCTATAATAGAAGCAGTTAAACTGTGAGACCATGCATACAATATCCATATGATGCCATTTCAATACTATGGCTTTTGTGTAGATGTTTAAAGACTGATAATATGAAATGGTAACACTTCACAATAAGAGTCCATTTATAGCATTAACTAAGATTAATAAAAGATGTAGAATGTAAGTATTGTTCCTTGTTAGTGTGTTAATTTCAGTATTTACTGATATTTTTAAATGCATAATTAATATTTATACATTTATTCTTTTACAAAGTATGGTTCAGTTCCTTTTTTAAATAGTAGTCCACAGTTTTAGTTTCCATTCAGTATCCATTTAAAAAAAAAAAATCAGTCAATTAATCTGTATCGGCCAGTGTGGTCCAACCTAGCTATCGGTATCTGTAAAATCCAATATCTCTAGTTTACAAAGCAAATGTGCAACGATAAAACAATAATCTTGGACGATTTTGAACTTTTTGAACCAAAGTACACAAATGAAGAGCTAAACTTGAGTGACCTTTCCAGCGTGATTATGGACGAGCATTTGTGGCTAAAAAGTGTATACTTTTTAATTTTTTTTAGAAAATGGCTGATCATTTTCTTAGATAAGAACCTTATTCCTCAGCTGGGATTGTGCAGAGCTCTTTGAAGCTGCATTGAAACTCCAATTTGGACCTTCAACCCATTGATCCCCACTGAAGTCCACTATTCCGCAAAAACCTCCATTTCTTTTCGACTGAAGAAAGAAAGACATGAACATCCTGGATGACATGGGGGGGGGGGGGGTGACTAAATCATCAGGAAATTTTTATTCTAGAAGTGACAAAAACTTGAACGGGTGGGAGTGAAGCTGTTTTTAGTTAGCTGGTCACACAGCCAGGTAGAGCCCACATTGGTCAAACTGGTCTAACCTCTTTAACTATGGGTCTCTTTTCAGGGATGACAGCAGTATCTTTGATGGGTTGATGGAAGAAGATGAGAAGGACAAAGCAAAAAGGTGATTAGACGAGCAAAACATTACGATTATGATCGCTCAAGGGAAATTTCTTTCGCTTACCTCGAGCCGAACTCCTATCGTGAGCCAACCCTTTATTCCATTATCTCATGCGAGAGTCGTTTAAACATGATTCATTACACCCGAGGATTGTATAGACAAGTCCTTTTTCACGGTAGTATGTCTAAAGTGCTTTTGCACCAGGAATAGAAACTTAAGTGTGACCTAGTTATGACTGTTTAAACCTGAGTGCACAGCTTCACCCTCATTTTCTGTATACAGTCACAGAACCGTGAAATGGTTTCTCTCAGCACTGTCAGATTTTTCTCCGATTAGATAGCGTCCCATTATCACTTTGAGGAGTAAATCGTAGAATTTAAGATAGCTAGAAGATAGTTGCATGACGTGTGCTTAACTGTGACTTCGAAAACTGAAACACTGAAGAAATTATTTTATTACCTTCAAGTCAGCAACTGATTCCCTGAATTTTCCACCCCTTGTTTTTCCACCTACAGAGTTTCTAGAAACAAGTCGGAGAAGAAGAGGCGAGACCAGTTCAATGTGCTCATCAAGGAACTGGGCACCATGTTGCCGGGTAACACCCGGAAGATGGACAAGTCAACCATCCTACAGAAAAGCATCGACTTCCTGCGCAAGCACAAAGGTCACTGCAGTGCCATACTAATTAATAGCAACTTCTCCTTTGTTTTAGACTGGATTAGCTAATGAAAGTAAACGTAATATTTTCATTGACTAAAAGGAAACTTTTAGAGTTACCTATTCTGGAGCAATAATATGCATAAAGTAAACAATTACAGATTTTTTTTTTTTTTTTTTTACAGTAATGGATTTTGTAAATTGATTTCACAGGCCAGTTAACTATTTATGAATTATAGCCAAGAACCTCCCACTTAGACAGGAAGGAGCCGTCTGATGACACAATGATGTGAAATTTCCACCACAGTAGCAACGAAGCAGCTCATTAAATTATACAAGTATTCACAAAATATTTCAGACAACCGCAAAAAAAAAAACAAGACAGAAATTGAAGAGTTTGGTGCAGTGCTAGAAACTTTTAGAAAACTAAATACAAAATACAATACAAAAAATATATTATAAAATATAAAATATATTAATAAAATATATTAAAAAGGTAAAAGTAATACTTAATATTAGACAAAACTAAACTCATATTTTGATCTGCAAAACAATTTTGAAATTAAAAGGATCATGAACTGCCTTTTTTATTATTTTGTACTATTCTCTGAGGTCTACTTATAATATATATTTAAAAAAAAAAATAAAAAAATAAGCTATTTTCCATCCTTTGTTGAATTAGATTGTAAACTCTGAGGTAAAAAGGGCCCTATGAAATTCATTTTATTTTTTCCTAAATTTTGTTTTATTTTTTTCAAAATTCAGTTTTTTTCCGTTTAAATTTTTCTTTTTAATGGTTAAATAAAATCTTATTAATCAAAAAAGCATGTATAATTAATTAAAATCATGAATTTTACAATTTAACTTCAGTTTATTAAAGGTTTTACAAAAATTACATGTATAGGGGCCTATGACATGTTGTTGTTTTTTTTCTTACCTTATGTTTTATTGTTACACAATTTTTTGAATGCATAACAACTTTTATTTATTTTTACAATAGCCTTGTGAATTTTTCTTCCCAGAAATTATGTGTTGTGTATTTACATTTTTCTGGTTTGAAAGCATAAAATATGAATTTAATTTATCGTTTAATTAATAAAAAATATTAATATTTTTTTTTAGCAAGTAAAGGAGTTTTATTATTAAAATAATACAAAAAATAAATATTGTGTAATTATTTCTAACTGTCACTCCCATTTTTGAACATAGACGTGAAAATGCAGTATTTAAACTTAATTTTTAATAATTCATGAACGAAAACATGTTGTGATATGATTTTGGTGTGCATTTTCCATCATAGTGCAATGTCTGATTTTAAATTGGTTTTCAAAGGATGAATTTTGAGAATTTAAGTTTTTTACTGATATATAATTTCTTATGATTTCTAAAGCGTGATAGAGGAAAAAGGCAACAACTAAAGTCTTTTTGTGACAAAGGTCAGAACTCCTGTTATAAAGTAGATTTTTGAGGTGCACTCTTATCATAAATGAATCTATTACTTTTCCTACATAATTTGTAACACAAAAAAAGTAAAAATATTTATTTATGAGTTTTAGACCTTTGCAATGATTCCAATGGGGTTAAAAAAAAAGTAGTAGTATTGCGTACATTGTAAATATTAAAAATATATTTCTGTCATATATGTCTTCAAGTTAAACCGAACTTTTATTTTGACGGGTTGTCATAAATACCTGTAAACACCTGTCTGCACCATTCATAAACACAGAGACACACAGAACATGCAGGATTAATATTTAAATAGTGTTTTTGCAGTTTAATATGTACAGATACTAGTCCATATTGCGATTAGATTTAATTTGATGACGTACTTTTGATGAATTCTTCCAAACTTTGACAAATACCAGGACATTCCGTGTCAAACAGTAAATTTTTATGACTGGCTTCTGCGATTCTGTCCACGTTTTCCGCATCACGGAAATCATAGGGCCTTAGGTAAACGCCCACTGCTATTATTGGCTAACAGTTGTGTATGTTTGACAGCCTACATCCTTCACGCTGCTGTGATTTAGGTTAAACGCATAAATACTCCATACTTATCAAATAATCTGTAATAACTGACAAAAAGCAACAGTGACCACGTAATAAAAGCAGTTACTCACACTTTTATGGTGCAACATTACTGTTGGCTCCAGTATAGTTGGCACAGCATCGTCTTATAGTTTCAACCTTTCTGAAAATCCTGCGTCGAAATGTGCCTTGTTTGTAAACGAATCCACTGTAAAATGAGGTGAACAAGCATATAATAAAGGACCAAGTTCGTTTCCTCTTTACTAATGTTGGGATCAGAAGGAAAAGAAAAGTTTTTCCACAACTTGGCATCTTTTTGTCTTCATCTTTACCATTTGGTTTCTGCGTAGACCTTCGTTTGCCTTTCTCGTTATTTACTTTGCATGCGTGAATCGGTGGGCAGTGATGTAGAAGCAGGCATTGATCATCTTCTGCGGAGGGAGTATTTAGCCACGCTTTTACGTCACAAATTGGCACATTTCGCAACATGTTGTTTTAGCAGACTGGCTTCATTATAAGCTGTTTTGAGACTAACGAGAAGGTTTTTTTTCTTTCTTTTATGTCAACCCCTTTATGACCTTTTTAAAACAACTGAGATATATAAAAACAAAATCCCGTTTTATGTGGCTAATATTGCAAGATACATAATTATGTTCACTTTATATATATATATATATATATATATATATATATAGCATAAACATTTATAATTAATCAGACATTTGGTTTATTAACCTGATGGAACAAAGCTTGTATGATTTAAGTTCTTGATACCGAACCCTTATCTGTATTGTCTTTCCATCAGAAATTGCTGCACAGTCTGAGTCGAGTGAAATCCGTCAGGACTGGAAGCCACCTTTCCTTAGCAATGAGGAGTTCACACAGCTGATGCTGGAGGTGAAACAAACATACATAAACACTTGCCTACACCCCCTACTTACAGTTGTGGTCAAAAGTTTACACCCCCTCTTTCAGATTTTGCAAAATAAGAGGGATCATACAAAATGCATGTTCTTTTTGAACCCTGTTCAAAAGTTTACATACACTTGATTCTTAACACTTGATACCTGAATGATCCACAGCAGTTTTTTTGTTTAATGATAGTTCTTCATGAGTCCCTTGTTTGTCCTGAACAGTTAAACTGCCTGCTGTTCTTCAAAAAAGTCCTTCAGGTCCCACAAATTATTTGGTTTTCATTTTTGTGTATTTGAACCATTTCCAACAATGACTGTATGATTTTGAGATCCATCTTTTCACACTAAGAACAACCGAGGGACTCATATTTTACTATTACAGAAGGTTCAAACACTCACTGATGCTCCAGAAGGAAAAAACATGCGTTAGGAGCCTTTTTGAAATTGAAAACTTTTTGAATTTGAAGATCAGGGTGAACTTAACTGGTGAACTTAACTTATTTAGTCTATTGGGAAACATGTAAGTATCTTTTGTAGCTTCTAAAGTGCAGTACTAAAAAAAAAAAATATATATATATATATATATATATTTATGTATGTGTATGTTTAGGCAAAATAAGTAAAATCATCTTTCTGTTCAAAAGTTTTCACCCCCTGGCTCTTAATGCATGGTTTTTCCTTCTGAAGCAAAGTAAACACTACAACTGCAGAATATTGATATTCTTAATTTTTTGTTGTTGTTGTTTTAGGCACTCGATGGCTTCTTTTTGGCCATCATGACAGACGGAAACATAATCTACGTCTCAGAAAGTGTTACGTCTTTATTAGAACACCTACCTGTGAGTATGAACACACTGCATTTCTTTGATACAGTAAAGTAATTACTTTGTGAAATAATATTACAATTTAAAATTACAGTTTCTTTTTTAATATATTTCAAAATGTAATTTATTCCTGAGATGGCAAAGTTACATTTTCAACAGTAATTATTCCAGAAATTAGGGTTGTACGATATGGCGATATGATCGTGGACGATTAAAATGTCTCCACAATCTGCTTTTGCCTCCGTATTAATATACTGAACACGGCATACATTCACTAACGGGACACTGCACTTATTCGCGTCCACAAAAGTACATTATTTCCATGTGCTTTTAAGTCTTGCCGGTAAATGCTATTTTCGTCCAAGTGCTATTCTGGCTTGTGCTTCATAAGCGGGTACACCTGAAGCACGCGCGCTAAATGCCTGTCAGACAGCGCCGGATTACTGGACTAATCTATCTTTCGCATCTGATTCGCTAATACTGTCAAAACTATACAAAGAATTACATATAAACACAGTTGGTTATGTCTAAAGACAAAGTAAAAAGTTGAAAGAAAAACGGATGCGTGTCTGTAGATATTAGATTCGACAGAACTAAACATGCTGCCTATTAAAATGACAGTTTCCCAAAAAATTACTCATTTATTGTCCCAAACCTATTTTTTTCTCTTATGCTAAACACAAAAGACACATTTTGAAGAATGTAGATTACAGTACAGTAGCTGGTCCATTCTGACCAAAAATAAATAAAATACTACGGAAGTAATGACCACTGACTAAGCTACAGCCGTATGCAAATGACCAGCATCACAATGCATTTATAAATAGTGTTTGATACGGCATGCATGCATCTGTTAAAACAACTCTGCCGCCTCGAGCTATTCGTATGAACCGCTATTGTATAACTATAAATGATTTTGACAGTGCCTGTTGTTGTTTTCAGTCTGATCTTGTGGATCAGAATCTGTTGAATTTCCTTCCACTGGGTGAGCACTCAGAGGTGTACAAAGCCCTGTCCACACACATGCTGGAGGGAGAGACCCTCACCCCAGACTACCTAAAGAGTAAGAATCACATGTTTATCACCTCCTCGTGACCAAAAAAACTGGTCTCTCTTTCTGTTATTGTCTCATTTCTTTGAGTACGGATCACTGGACTAGAGCTCATTATTGCTGTTTTCTTGTTTTTGTTTTGCTTTGTTTTCTTCCCCGCAGCAAAGAACCAGTTAGAGTTCTGTTGCCACATGCTCCGGGGCACGATCGACCCGAAAGAGCCGCCCGTTTATGAGTATGTCAAGTTCATCGGAAACTTTAAGTCCCTCAACACTGGTGAGTGTCAGAACGAGTGCCTGCAGCATCATATGGATCCATTTATTGAATTACCCAGCCAAGTGCTTGATTGCCTGTACTTCTTATAAGAGTAGATGGAGCTAGGATCATTATTTAAATAGGAAGTGTTGCGAAAAGCCAGCACGCCAAAGAAACAGGCGTCTGACCCAGATTTTGAGATGGAAAGTTGACCGTTTGTGGCTTAAGGTGAGGTGTGTAATATGACGGGCGTCAGTAAACATAACTGTGAAAGTAATGTATGGAGGTTTTCAAACAGCCTTTGTTCGCACAAATAGATAGTCCCACATTAAACCAGCCATTTGTTTGGAATGATCAAACAAGCAGAGTAATGTTTTTCCTCACAGAGCCGCTGTGTTTACACTTTTTGGGGAAATTGACCTACAAACAGACTTAATTATATGAAGAGTTCAGATGAAAAAGCCTCTAAATCCATCTGACATCTTTCTTTAAAAAATGTATTTTTAGCAGGCTCCGATGTATAGGTTTCTATGCAAGTAGTGGTACTTCTGATTGGGCTGAGGGTGGGATTTTAGCAAGTTTGAAGTTAAAGTATTTGATGGACGTATAAAATGTGTCGAGCATTCACTCAGTATCGTCTCATTTTTGATCGAGATTGCTTTTAGCTGGTTTTGCATCTGAACTCTTCATACAGTAGTTGATGTGAGAGTATTTTAACATCATCTTTAAATGATATATAATTATATATGTAATAAATACAGGGAATCCGTTTTTATCAGTAGAATTTCTGGCATTAATGTTTAAAGGTTGTTTTTTTTTTTAGCAACAGTGAGGATTAGATGAGGTGAAAAAGACTCATCATGATGATAATTAAATCATTTGAATTAAAATAGATTATGCATAAGGATGCGCATCATGTTCTATTTTAGGAGTTCAGGTTAATAAATCCTTTATATGCTTGAAAAGGTCATTACTAAATGTGTAATGGTGGAAAAGTTTAATTTGTCATAGTTTGATACATTTTTGTCCTATGAACTATTTTAAATACTGTTTGTTCTTTCAGAATTCATACTAATTTGATGATTTGATGCTCAAGATGCTTAATACATTTATTATTATCAGCTTTTTTTGTTTTAATTTTGTTAACATTATTTTTTTTGTATGTTTACTGTCACTTCTGATCAGTTTAAGAGAAACGAATATTAATCCCTATTATATATATATATATATGTATATGTGACCCTGGACCACAAAACCAGTCATATGTCTCTGGGGTATATTTGTAGCAATAGTCAAAAGTACATTGTATGGTTCAAAATTATTGATTTTTCTTTTATGCCATCATAAAAGAAAAAATCATTAGGATATTAAATAAAGATCATGTTTCATGAAGATATTTTGTAAATTTCCTACTGTAAATATGTCAACTTCATTTTTGAAAAGTAATATGCATTGCTAAGAACTTCATTTGGACAACTTTAAAGGTGATTTTCTCAATATTTAGATTTTTTTGCACCCTCAGATTCCAGATTTTCAAATAGTTGTATCTCGGCTAAATATTGTCATATAACAAACCATAGGTCAATGGAAAGCTTATTTATTTATTTATTTATTTATTTATTTATTTATTTCAGATAAGGTGTAAATCTCAATCATTCTAAAGTTTGGGATCAGTAAGTCTTGTAATGTTTTTAAAGAAGCAAGACTGCATTTATTTGATCAAAAATACAGAAAAAAAATAATAATAATAATTCTGCAAATGTTATTACTATTTAAAATAATATATATATGTATATATTTTAATATACATACATTTTTTTTTTTTTTTTTTTTTTTTTCCTGTGATGCAAAGCTGAATTTTCATCAGCTGTTACTCCAGTCTTAAGTGTCACGTGATCCTTCAGAAATCATTCTAATATGCTGATTTATTATTAGAATTATCAATGTTTTTGGAATTTTTTGGAACCTGTGATACTTTTTTCAAGATTCTTTGATTAATTAAAAAGTTAAAATAACAGCATTTATTCAAAATAAAAATCTTTTCTAACATTATAGGTCTTCGCTATCACTTTTTATCAATTTAACAGATCCTTGCTGAATAAAAGTAATAATTTCTTTCAAAAAAAAAAAAAGAATAAAAATTTCCTGACCCCAAACTTCTATATTGTTAGAAAAGATTTCTATTTTAAATAAATGCTGTTCTTTTTAACCTTATTCATCAAAGAATCCTGGAAAAAGTATCACAGTAAACTGTTTCCAGCACTGGTAATAATAATCATAGTAATGATCGTGAAAAATTCAACTTTGATCACAGAAATAAGGATTGTATATTAAAAAAGAACGTTATTTGACATTGTAATAATATTTCACAATTTGACTTTTTTTTTTTCTGTATTTTTGATTAGTAACCTACTTAAAATACATTAAAAAACTTTCTGATCCCATACTTCTGACTAGCATATATATATATATATATAGGATAGGACAATATTTGTCTGAGATACAACCATTTTAAAATCTGGAATCTGGAAAAAAATTAAATATTGAGAAAATCACCTTTAAAGTTGTCCTGATTTCTTCGCAAGAAATTCTTAGCAATGCATATTACTAATCAAAAATTAGGTTTTGATATATTTACAGTAGGAAATTTACCAGAGAACTTTACTGAATATGATCTTCACTTAATATCCTAATGATTTTTGGCATATTTGGTTATTTTATTTTCTGTTATTTTTAATAAGAATAAAACAGACTAAAATGAATATGACATTGAATTAAATATTGACTAATGTAACTTTTTTTTTTTTTTTTCTTTTTACATTTTTGTAAAGGTTTCTGTTTTAGATAAAAAAAAAAAAAAATCATGTTTGGTATTCAAGGTTTCCTCGCAGGTGCTGCCCCCTAGTGGAAGGCTTAAGAAAATAAGCTTATTGTTCATTAATTCTCCCAAATCACTTCCATTCATGAACATTTGCTTGTCTTTTCCTCTGTAGTGCCTAACTCGACACGTAACGGCTTTGAGGGAGTGATCCAGCGATCGCTGAGGCCTATGTTTGAAGACCGAGTGTGTTTCATAGCAACTGTGAGGTTAGCCAAACCTCAGTTTATCAAGGTAGGTTGAGCCAAATCCGACTTGGCACCATCTCATTGGTCCTGTGACTTCTAATGTTTGCCTGACAGACAGTGACAACCTCAGTGAGATCTGTTGTGTACATAATCATCATGACACGGGGTGAATGTGTGCGTGTGGGCGTGTTGATAGACACTGTACATGTTTGTGCAAGAATTGGCTTTGTTTTTGAAGACACTGATAAATGACCAGCATGCAAAACACAGTGTGAGAAGTAGGTCACTTGGTTTCTGTTCTTGGTTTTTGTCTGCTAGATGTGCTTATATATAAGAACGCTCTTGTTTATAACCTCTCTTCGACAGGAAATGTGTACTGTGGAGGAGCCCAATGAGGAGTTCACCTCCAGACACAGTTTAGAGTGGAAATTCCTCTTCTTGGACCACAGGTACAAACTTCAGCGGTTCTCACGACTGCTTTTGAGAGCTCATTGTCAAACACACACGTCACCTTTCCCTCTGCTAGTTTGTTTCACTTAGGCCCGGATATTTAAAGGGATAGTTCACCCTAAAATGAAAAATCTGTCATTAATTACTCACCCTCATGTCGTTCCAAACCTGTAAGACCTTCGTTCATCTGCACAAACGCAAGATATTTTCAGTAATTTTTTGTTAGTTTAGAGAGCAGCATTCGTTGTGGTCAGAAAGCTCTTAGATTTCATTACAAATATCTTGTGTTTGTGAAGATGAACGAAGGTCTCACGGGTTTAGAGCGACATGAGGGTGAGTAATTAACTGGGTGAGCTATTCCTTTAAGATCTGTTTCAGCTCTTCTAATCACTAGAGGTCAGATGAGATTTTACTCCGGATAGATTGCGTTACCTGTGACCACTTGCGATTGGATTTCAGGGAGAGGATCTCTGATTTCATGACTGTATGTCTACTGCTACATCACTGTTGTCAGCGTGTTACTTCCATAATATTTTTCTATTGAATGTCAAATTAAACATTTTACTTTACTTTTTGTAATGTACTAGATATGATTTAATAATCTGTAAAGCTTATTTTAATGTGTTCACTAATGTGCTAAAGCACTTGTAGAGTACAATTTTAACTATAGTGTTAATATATTTTAACTAAGTGTACTAAATTACAAAAAAAATGTTACAAGTGTGTACTGTAAATACAAATATAATTAAACACATGACATACAAGTTTCGATGGAAATGTCCTTAAAATAGGGATTATTAATTGGGTATTAATTGGGTAAAAACAGGACTTCAAAGCGCGTATGGCGGATCATTTGATTCAAAACGGGGCTTCAAGGCGCGTATGGCAAATCATTTGATTCAGAACGGGACATTGAAAGCGTGTATCGCAAATTATTTGATTCAAAACAGGGCTTCAAATGCGTATGGCGAATCATTTTATTCAGAACTGGACTTTAAAGTGCGTATCACAAATCATTTGATTCAAAACAGGGCTTCAATGAATCATTTGATTCAAAACAGGGCTTCAAATGCGTATGGCGAATCATTTGATTCAGAACTGGACTTTAAAGTGCGTATCGCAGATCATTTGATTCAAAACAGGGCTTCAATGAATCATTTGATTCAAAACAGGACTTCAATGCGCTTATGGCGAATCATTTGATTCAGAACTTTACTTTAAAGTGCGTACCGCAAATCATTTGATTCAAAACGGACTTCAAAGCGCTTATGGCGAATCATTTGATTCAGAACGGGACATTAAAGCACGTATGGTGAATCATTTGATTTATAACGGGACTTTAAAGCGTGTATCGAGAATCATTTGATTAAAAACTGGAGTTTAAAGCGCATATGGTGAATCATTTGATTCGTATTTAAAGCGCATATCGCAAATTATTTGATTCAAAACAGGGCTTCAAAATGCGTATGACGAATCATTTTATTTACAACTGGACTTTAAAGTGCGTATCGCAAATCATTTGATTCAAAACAGACTTCAAAGCGTGCATCGCAAATCATTTGATTCAAAACAGGACTTCAAGGCACGTATCGCGAATCGTGATTCAAAACAGACTTCAAAATGTATATGGCGAATCATTTGATTCAGAACTTTACTTTAAAGTGCGTATCGCAAATCATTTGATTCAAAATGGACTTTAAAGCGCTTATGGCGAATCATTTGATTCAGAACGGGACATTAAAGTACATATCGCGAATCATTTGATTTAAAACGGGACTTTAAAGCGTGTATCGAGAATCATTTGATTAAAAACAGGACTTTAAAGCGCGTTTGGTGAATCATTTGATTCGTATTTAAAGCACATATCGCAAATTATTTGATTCAGAACGGGGCTTCAAAATGCGTATGACGAATCATTTGATTTAGAACTGGGCTTTAAAGTGCGTATCGCAAATCATTTGATTCAAAACAGACTTCAAAGCGTGCATCGCAAATCATTTGATGCAAAACAGGACTTCAAGGCACATATCGCGAATCGTGATTCAAAACAGACTTCAAAATGTATATGGCGAATCATTTGATTCAGAACTGTACTTTAAAGTGCGTACCGCAAATCATTTGATTCAAAACGGACTTCAAAGCGCTTATGGCGAATCATTTGATTCAGAACGGGAGATTAAAGCACGTATGGTGAATCATTTGATTTAAAACGGGACTTTAAAGCGTGTATCGAGAATCATTTGATTAAAAACTGGAGTTTAAAGCGCATATGGTGAATCATTTGATTCGTATTTAAAGCGCATATCGCAAATTATTTGATTCAAAACAGGGCTTCAAAATGCGTATGACGAATCATTTTATTTAGAACTGGACTTTAAAGTGCGTATCGCAAATCATTTGTTTCAAAACAGACTTCAAAGCGTGCATCGCAAATCATTTGATTCAAAACAGGACTTCAAGGCACGTAGCGCGAGTCGTGATTCAAAACAGACTTCAAAATGTATATGGCGAATCATTTGATTCAGAACTTTACTTTAAAGTGCGTATCGCAAATCATTTGATTCAAAATGGACTTTAAAGCGCTTTTGGCCAATCATTTGATTCAGAACGGGACATTAAAGCACGTATCGTGAATCATTTGATTTAAAACGGGACTTTAAAGCGTGTATCGAGAATCATTTGATTAAAAACAGGACTTTAAAGCGCGTATGGTGAATCATTTGATTCGTATTTAAAGCGCATATCGCAAATTATTTGATTCAAAACAGACTTCAAAGCGCGCATCACAAATCATTTGATTCAAAACAGGACTTCAAGGCACGAATCGTGATTCAAAACAGACTTCAAAATGTATATGGCGAATCATTTGATTCAGAACTTTACTTTAAAGTGCGTATCGCAAATCATTTGATTCAAAATGGACTTTAAAGCGCTTATGGCGAATCATTTGATTCAGAACGGGACATTTAAAGCATGTATCGAGAATCATTTAATTAAAAACAGGACTTTAAAGTGTGTATGGTGAATCATTTGATTTAGGTCGGGACTTAGGAGCTGGTTCGCGGGAAGTTTTTATCCCCATCGGGGATCTGAAAATATCAGATAAATTGTTTGAACATACAGTGGAGATAAACTACACTTCCCACTGATTTCTGACAGCTGTAACCCTCCAAAAGTCTTTACAGTACCTTGTTTTGGAGAAGTCCTGCAGGCTGTTTGAGCCTGTCACTGTCAAAACACACTTCCCTCAAGACTGTTCTCAGTTTTTGAAGACATGTTTGTTGTTCACGCTTGCACTTTGTTAGCACACAGCATGTCTCAGAGTAATCAATAGCTTGCGTTCAGCCCGCAGGCTCAGAGACGTATGCGTCTGGAATAGCATGAACATCATTTTCTCTATAAAATCCTAATGCCATTATGCTTGGAAAGGTTTATACTGATTTTAGACGAGTCGTTTTTTTAGAGAATAGCTGCTGGCGCTGCTGCTTACTCTATATTTAGTTTAAACCAAGGATTCAGTGTAATCGACACAGATGCTAGATATTAAAGCGACCGAATAAGATTTTCCACATTATCAGTTGTTTAGCAGAAGCTAGTGGCGCTTTAGATCTTTTTATGCTGTTTTTATCACAAAGCATTTTCATATGCTTTAAAGAATGTTTGAAAATTAGTTTACTTTTTTTTTTTTTTTACGTTTTTGAGAATGATCCCACTGAATTTCATGTATGCGGATGATGTGAATTTGCATGTGTTGTATTTTGCAGGGCACCTCCCATCATAGGCTACCTACCGTTTGAGGTTCTGGGTACTTCAGGATACGACTACTATCATGTGGATGACCTGGAGACCTTGGCCAAGTGCCATGAACACTGTGAGTTCATCTACTGCTTGTGTGTAGCAGTTAAAAGATGCATAGTGGTTTGAAATTGATGAATGAATGGCATTGTCTTGAGTTTTGACTTTGTAATAAGGTGTTATCTCTGTCTCTCTCTCTGCAGTGATGCAGTATGGTAAGGGGAAGTCGTGCTATTACCGTTTCCTGACTAAAGGTCAGCAGTGGATCTGGCTTCAGACTCACTACTATATCACCTACCACCAGTGGAACTCACGACCAGAGTTCATCGTCTGCACACACACTGTGGTCAGGTGAGTTTCCGAAGACATAAATTTTGAACTACTAAGAAGAAAGAAACAGCTGCTATGTGCTGCCAGTGGTTTTACACTGAATCCTAGCAGGCACCGAATGGTAAACCGTAAGCAGGATGTGGTGCTTGTGTTTATAGAGAATTTCTTTGGTTTGTTTTTGTTTAAATTATTTTTTCTTTTTGTCTCAGTTATGCTGAAGTGAGGGCTGAACAGCGCAGGGAGCTGGGCATTGAGGAATCACCTCCTGAGATCTCAGCAGACAAGGTGAGACATTACTGAATTCAGTCCCCATTCTGCCACCATTATAACAGGCAAGGCTGTATTTTATAGTTATCATATAGATTTAATACAGTTATTTTGTGAAGATTTTATTTATTCAATTCTTAATTCCAATTCATCCTACAACCAGTCTTAAGTAGCATGGGTATATATATTTGTAGCAATAGGCAAAAATACAATGTATGGGTCAAAATTATAGATTTTTCTTTTATAATAAAAAACCTTGGGATTTTAAGTAAAGATCATGTTCCTTGAAGATATTTAGTACATTTCTTACCATAAATATGTCAAAACGTAATTTTGGATTATTAATATGCATTGCTAAGAAATACATTTGGACAACTTTAAAGGCAATTTTCTCAGTATTTAGATTTTTTTGCACCCTTAGATTAGAGATTTTCAAGTAGTTATATTTCAGGCAAATATTGTCTTGTCCTAACAAACCATACATTAATTATTCAGCTTTCAGATTAAATATATTTTAATTTCATAAAATTAAACCTTATGACTGGTTTTGTGGTCCAGGGTAACAAATATGTATGAGAGAAATATATAATATATCATTAAATAAATGTTGAAAGATTAGAATTTTTATTAATTCAGTTATTTATTAATTATTTTAAAATGTTATTTATTTAAATATTTAATCATTTCGTTTATTGAAATACACTTATTACATTTTGTTCTTATTCATAATTTGTTAAACTTTGACAGACAGATATTTAAAATATTGTTACATTTAATTTATTTACACATTGAAATTCTTTTAAAATTCAAAATCATCATTAAAAAATATGATGTTTTTCCAATATTATTAGTGAGGTCAATAAGTTTAAAAAAATTAACTAATTTATCATACTTTTTTTTTATTAAATTAATCGCGATTAATCCCATTACATTTTTTAAATATACTTTTATATTGCAATAATTTCACATTCAACCTTGAAATTAACATAGAAACAACATAAAGACAGTATATTTTAACATCTGTTAAATATTGTGACTGTTACCGATATTACTGATGTCTCTTGGAAATTCTTTTTTTTCATTCAACATTACAGTATAATTAAGAGCAATCAATTTTAACATTTATTAGACATCAAAAAAAAAAATAGCAACTTTAAATTGAAGTGATCTTAAAACAATCCTCTCACAAACCCATTATTTACCTGTGCACTAAATTCTAAATTAAATATAGATGAATGCAATTGAAATGTGCATGCCATGAGAACAGTGTAACGGCTGACAGGACAGCTAAATGAGTTTTTGCTGACATATGGCCTGACAGTATCTCATCTGACAACAGTTCACAGTTCTACTGAAGCTCCTCATCACCTAAAATAAAGTTGGTGTGTGTGTGTCTGAAAAGTCATCCGTTTGATATGGCCGTAAAAACGTTCTGTGACCAAATAAACGCACTTCTTGTCAAGAAAAAAAGAGACCAACCAAAGTTGCCAACCCTAGCCCTGCCCTGTGTTAACGTCGTTAAACTGGAAAAATTAACACACTAATTTTGACAGCACTAACAATTATGATTAATAAACCTTTCACCAATTACCAGTTAACCTTTTAATTTTAAAAAATGTTTTTCCCCCATGATTTTCTGTGGTAATAAATATTGTGCCACAGATATTGTTGATGAATCAACTTGCACTGACCCCAGAACAATCCTTTAATCCCTCTGTTTCACTCTTCTCAGTCTCAGGACTCCGGCTCTGAGTCCCAGTTGAACACCTCCAGCCTGAAGGAGGCGTTAGAGCGATTCGATCACAGCCGCACACCCTCTGCCTCATCAAGGAGCTCCCGCAAGTCCTCCTCACACACCGCCGTCTCGGACCCCACGTGTATGTATTACATACCAAAGAGAGAAGGTGGTTCTCAAAAACACAGCCATAGCATATTTAGATGTTTACACATATAGTTTACATCCCCCTTTCAGAATCGACAAAATGTTAATTATTTTACCAAAATAAGAGGGATCATACAAAATGCATGTTATTGTTTATTTAGTACTGTCCTGAGTAAGATATTTCACATAAAATACGTTTATGTATAGTCCACAAGAGAAGATAATACTTGAATTTATAAAAAGTTTACATACCCTTGGTTCTTAAAACTGTTCTTACCTGAATGATTCACAGCTTTAGTGATAGTTGTTCATGAGTCCCTTGTTTGTCCTGAACAGTTAAACTGCCTGCTGTTCTTCAGAAAAATCTGTTACAGAAAAAAAAAAAAAAAACTGTTACAGAAGTTTTAAACACTCGCTGATGCTCCAAAAGGAAAAACCATGCATTAAGAGCTGAGTGTGAAAACTTTTGAACAGAATGGAGATGTATGCATTTTTCTTATTTTGGCTAAATATCATATTTTTTTTCATTTAGTACTGCCCTTCAGAGGCTACAAAAGATAGTTACATGTTTACCAGAAGACAAAAATGAGTTACATTTACCCTAATCTTCTAATTTAAAAGTTTTCACCCCCCGGCTCTTAATGTATGTTTTTTTCTTCTGGAACATCAGTGAGCGTGTGAACCTTCTGTAATAGTTGCATATGAGTCCCTCAGTTGTCCTCAGTGTGAAAAGATCAATCTCAAAATCATACAGTCATTGTTGGAAAGGGTTCAAATACACAAAAATGCTGGGAAACCAAAGAATTTGTGGGATCTAAAGATTTTTTTCTGAAGAACAGCAGGCAGTTTTACTGTTCAGGACAAACAAGGGACTCATGAACAACTATCACTTAAAAAAAAAAAAAAAAAAAAAAAAAACAGCTGTGGATCATTCAGGTAACAACTCAGTATTAAGAATCAAGGGGATGTAAACTTTTGAACAGGATCATTTTTATAAATTCAACTATTATTTTCTCTTGTGGACTATATGTAAACATCTTTTAGTGAAATATCTTATTCAGGTCAGTACTAAATAAACAAAAACATGTTGTATGATCCCTCTTATTTTGGTAAAATAATTAACATTTTGCAGGTTCTGAAAGGGGGATGTAAACTTTTGATCTCAGCTGTATTCCAGCCCTGTGACTGACCCATATATGTTTGTATGTCTATAGCCACACAGACAAAGCTGCAGACAGACCGTAGCACACCGCCCCGCCAATCAGTGTCAGCCATTGAGATGACATCACAGCGGAGGTCCTCCATTAGCAGTCAGGTTGGTACATGTCATCATTACTGAACTCTATAACATAACACGAAATTGTCCACACTGAATATTGACCTTGTGTGTCATCCCTCTTCAGTCGATGAGTTCTCAGAACACAGGACAGACGATGGCAACATCTCTTGTGTCTCAGCCTCAGCAGCCTCAAGCACTTCAGCCTAGTGTGCAGGTAATTCACCATCCCTATTACTGAATTCACTCTTGCTAATAAGTGTCTGAGTCTTTGAGTGCCTGGTGCCACTAGAGCAAGCATGGTGGTCCATGTATGTATATATCTAATTAACCTTTTACAGATATGCACCATTCTTTAGTGTGCCACTGACCCAGAGAGACAACCTGACTAAACTGTTGTCTAAATAAATGTTCATGAGTCTTGTTTGTCCTGAACATTTAAACTGCCTGCTGTTCTTCAGAAAAATCATGCAGGTCCCAAAAATTCTTTGGTTTTACAGCATTTTTGTGTATTTGAACTGTTTCCAACAATTACTATGACTTTGAGATCCATCTTTTTACACTGAGGACAACTGAGGGACAACTATTACAAAAGGTTAAAATGCTCACTGATGCTCCAGAAGGAAAAACCATGCATTAAGAGCTGGGAGTGAAGCATCAGTGAGCATTTGAACCTTTTGTAATAGTTGCATATGAGTCCCTCAGTTGTTCTCAGTGTTAAAGTTGGATCTCAAAATCATACAGTCATTGATGGAAAGGGTTCAAATACACAAAAGTGCTGGAAAACCAATTTTTCTGAAGAACAGCGGGCAGTGTAACTGTTCAGGACAAAAAAGGGACTCATGAACAACTATCACTAAATAAAAACACAGCTGTGGATCATTCAGGTCACAACACAGTATTAAGAATAAAGGGGATGTACATTTTTGAACGGGGACATTTTTATAAATTATTTTCTCTGGTGAACTATATGTAAACATCTTTTATGTGAAATATCTTATTCATGTCAGTACTAAATTAACAATAGCATGCATTTTGTATGATCCCTTATGTTTTGGTAAAATAATTAATATTTTGCAGATTCTAAAAGGTGGTGTGAACTTTTGACCTCAACTGTATGAATTCATGTTCATTGTTTTGTAGCCGGTGCTGCAGTTTTCCACACAGATGGATGCCATGCAACATCTGAAGGATCAGCTAGAGCAGCGCACACGCATGATTGAGGCCAACATCCAGAGACAACAAGAAGAACTGCGGCAAATCCAGGAGGAGCTGCAGAAGGTGCAAGGACAGGGCTTACAGGTGAGAGTGCCCCCTAGCTTTTGATTACAGTTGCACTCCCTGCCTCAAATTAACACCCTTTTGTTTGGCTATGTAGATGTTCTTGCAGCCCGGAGGTGGTGGTCTTAATCTCGCCTCGGTGCAGCTGACGCAGGGATCATCTGTGCAGCAAGGAGGGGCTTTGTCCATGCAGGGGGCGGTGGTGCCGACAGGGAGCCTGCAAAGCGGCCTGCAATCTACACATACAGGGACACAACACACTGTCACACAGCATCCTCAGCAGGCGCCGCCACAACAACAGAACCTTCTCAGAGATCAGAGCTCCACTCTAAGTCAGGTGAGACAGTGAGCTTTTCTATGAAAAATGGAAATTCTGTCATTAATTACTCACCCTCATGTCAGTCCAAATCTGTAAGACCACAAAAATAAGAGAGCAGCAACAAGACAGCAACGCAACTACCACATTCAAGGCGTAGAAAGGTAGTAAGGACATCATTAAAATAGTCCATGTGACATATCAGTGGTTCAACTGTAATGTTATGAAGCTACGAGAATGGTAGTTGCATTGCTGTTTTTGGAGTGTTAGATAAAAAATAAAACGCTATTTTTCGGCATTAAACAAGTGAATTTTGCCAAGATATTTTCAGAGATGATAGATAAGATGTTATGGAATAATATTTTAAAGACAACCTAATTAAAAAAAAAAAAATTGCCATTCAACCTATTTTTCAAATTTCCTGAAATCGTCCCAGCGTGACATCCGACGTGTTTTCCCAGATCGCATCGCACACACACACACACACACACACACACGCACACATATATATATATATATATATATATATATATATATATATATACTATATATATATACTTATTTATTTATTTGTTTGTTTGTTTGTTTGTTTTTTGGGGTGAGTAATTGATGACATAATTTTCATTTTTGGGTGAACTATCCCTTTAAATTTAATTTTAAATTGACCATAATCAAAATTGTATAGGTAACGCATGTCATAATATGATACATTCTAGATAAATATATTCAGTATATGTGACCCTGGACCACAAAACCAGTCATAAGGCTAAAAATTTTTAAACTGATATTTGTACATCATCTGACAGCTGAATAAATAAGCTTGTTCGGATAGGACAATATTTGGCCGAGATACAACTACTTAAAAATGTAAAAAAATTTACCCATATGACTGGTTTTGTGGACTATATATATATATATATATAATATATATATATATATATATATATATATATATATAAATATAAATATAGTCTAACATCAGTTCTCTATATCTCTGCCTGTTTTTTTAGCAGTCTCAGAGGACGTCTCACACGTTGCAGTCTCCTCAGGGAGCACTGCCTGCATCTTTGTATAATACCATGATGATCTCTCAGCCGACGCAGGCCAACGTTGTGCAGATTGCCACAAGCCTGGCCCAGAACAGCAGCCCCAGCGGAGCCGCAGTTGCCACCTTCTCACAAGACCGGCAGATACGGTACATGTAGCACCATTACAAACAGACACTGAGACTTTGAAACATGAAGCGCATTATCACACTAGATATATAGCTCCTATAGTTATGGAAACCATTGTTATAAGAAACTTATAACAAAGCTAACTAATAACCTGTTGTCCTGCTGCCCACAGGTTCCCTGCTGCCCCACAGCTCCTCACTAAGCTAGTAACCGGCCCAATGGCCTGTGGTGCAGTTATGGTGCCTACCACCATGTTCATGGGGCAGGTGGTGACTGCGTTTGCCCCGCAGCAGGGCCAGCCTCAAACAATCAGCATCACCCAGCAGCCGTCTGCGCAGACGCAGGAGCAGCAGGGTCAGACGCAGTCACAGACAGCTTCAGGAACGGCTCAACAACAAGGACAGGCCCAGGCTCAGCTTGCCCAGCAGCAAACGCAATTCCTACAGGTAACACACAGAGGACTAGGACTCTTTTAGTTGGCCATAAAATGAAATTAATTGTTGTCTTATAGCCAGGATTTCAATTTCACTACATCCCTACCATTAGGGCTGCCCTCAACTAAAGATTTTTCTGGGCAACTAGTAGTCGTTAATTATAAGCAATTAGTTTGCTAATCATACGTTTATTAATAAACCGTTGAAATCATAATAATGAGCCTTTAATTGCCTACATAGCCTAATAAGCACTCAAGCGCACATAAAACTTGCCACAGCCAACCATCAGAAGTCATGATTACACTGCAAAAATGATTTTCTTACTTTTTCAGCCAAAAAAATCTAAAAAAAAAAAAAAAAAGAGGGATTTTTAGAACAAGCAAAAAAAATTGCCAATGGGGTAAGCAAAATATATAATAAAATATAATTTATTCCTGTGATGCAAAGCTGAATTTTCATCAGCTGTTATTCCAGTCTTAAGTGTCACATGATCCTTCAGAAATCATTCTAATATGCTGATTTATTATTAGAATTATCAATGTTGAAAACGGCTGTGCTGCCAGATTTTTTTTGCAACCTGTGATTCTTTTTTTTTCTGGATTCTTTGATGAATAACAAGTTAAAAAGAACAGCATTTATTCAAAATATAAATCTTTTCCAACAACGTAAATCTGTGCTATCACTTTTTATTCATTTAACACATCCTTGGTGAATAAAAGTATTAATTTCTTTCAAAAAAAAGAAAGAATACAAATTTACTGACCTCAAACTTTTGAATATTGTTAGAAAACCTTTCTATTTTAAATAAATGCTGTTATTTTTTTAACCTTTTTATTGATTGAAAAATCCTGGAAAAAGTATCACAGGTTCCAAAAAATATTAAGCAGCACTGATAATAAATCAGCATATTAGAATGATTTTTGAAGGATCACGTGACACTAAAGACTGGAGTAATGATTCTGGAAATTCAAGTCTAATTACAAAAATAAATTAAATTTAAATGTATATTAATATAGAAAAACTATATATAAAAAAAAAAATTACTTTTTTTCTGTATTTTTGATTAAGTGAAAACAGCCTTGATAAGCATATGAAACTTCTTTAAAAAACATTAAATGAGAGGGTGTGTCCAAACTTTTGACTGGTAGTGGATATATTTCGCTCTTTATAGATTTATTTATTTATTTTTTACATACTTCAGTTCACACAGAAGGAGATGACAGAAAGCGCATCCCGTGTGCTTAAATTATTTCACAAAAACACAGTGTTTTGTTGTTATTTTTAGTGCACACAAATAAATGTAGATTCTTTACAGATTCAAAAGATATATTACTTTTATCTGTATGACCAAAAATTTGTATTTTAAGAGCAAGTGAGCGCACCAGCGTCTCCATCTGTCATGGAGTAAGCATACTACTGTTCAGCTTCCACACTCGAATACATGTGAATAGTGCACATATTTCTAGGTCAACATTAGATCGATCAAGTACATATTTGAGGTCGATGAATGATCGTGAGCATTTGGATGATCTGCCCGATGCCCGACGGACTGCGGACTGATTTATAATTTAGTTTTTCTGCGACTAAGCAACTAATAAAATTTTGGTGGACAAAGCCTTCTCGTTGACTGTTAGGTGGCATACATAATATTTCATGTTTTCTCTTGCAGGCCCCTCGGCTTTTACATGGCAACCAATCTGCCCAGCTGATCCTTCAGGCAGCGTTTCCCCTGCAGCAGCAGGGCGCTTTTGCAGCCGCAACGCAACAACAGCAGCAACTGCAACAGCAGCAGCAACAACTGCAGCAGCAGCATCAACAGCAGCAACAACAGCTGCAACAACAACATCAACAACAACAGCAGCAGCTGCAGCAGCAACAACAGCAACAGCAGCAGCAACTGGCAGCTCACCGCTCAGACAGCATGACGGACCGGTCCAACGCGCCACCTCAGTAGCCGACCGCACGTCAGGGACACAACCGAATCTGAGCAGTCCTGCAGGCTGAGGGGCTTCTGAGGGGGATGTTTGGAGCTACAAAAAATGGCAGTATTTGTACTGTACCCTCTCAGATACCCTTCCGCTGCTTATAGGTGAAGGGCCAGACCTAAACGGGCGTCGCTTTTTCACCCCGACCTATAGGTAGTTGATCGACGGCTGCTTGCACTGAATTCTGGGAGAGGTCCGACCACGAACGCCGGAAGAGGAAGCAGCTGCGCCTGCGTCTCCCCCACGATAACCGCGTCCCCTTCGTCCGTCTCGTATGCCCAGTGTGTGCCGTCATCCCTCTTTCACAGGTTTAATTTATGCAGAACGAGCCGAAAGCGAAGGCTTCAAGACTCGAAGAAGTCTCGCAGGACAAACGGCGCCTCTCTTGCTCTTGGCCTCTCTTTCTCTTCCTCCTCATTTTACTTGTCGCGAGTAATTATGGGTCAGAAAATATTTTTAAGAATGTCACGTGGATTCAACTTTTATTGTACAGTTCACCTGTAAAATAATGTGTAAATATATGGACAAAAGGAAAGAGAAACTAATATTTTATATGATGCATGAGACGAAAAGCGTAGTCTGTTATTTGTAGCTTTGAATATACTTTTTTTTCTAATATTCAGAGGAAAAAAGCAAAACTTAATACACGTAATGGCTGATCTCTTCACAGACTTCCTTTTTCCAGTGGGATGGGGGTTAGTGTGTGTATGTGCTTGCGCACATGTGTTCGTATGTATGTGTGTCTGCCAAGCAGGCAATGCTGGATCCACGGATGTGTCACAGTTTGCTTGAAAACCACCTTCGTCTTTTAGTAAAACTGTTAAAGGAACAGGCAATCGTTAGATGTTTGTGCATCATCTTATTCACCTTAGTAATTGCAGAAATAGAGAAATATGAATACTTCAGAGAGATGTTTAACATTTGTAAATAGTTTAAAGATTTAGTATATCACGCAGTTAGGCCAAAAAAAAATGATAGGAATGGTGCTTCGACTGTTTAGCGCAGAAACGGTAGTCCGATAGTTACACGCTCTGCTAAACTGGAACTGATGCTTAAAACAGCAGGGTTGCGATGAGGAAAAATATAATCGCATAGTGTGTATGATCCTAAACAGGTAAATTAGCTTAAGGCTAAGCCATAGCTTCTTCTAGTTTTACAATGGTTTACATGGTTGTTTACACTGTTATACAGTGTGTGTTAGGGATGATCCGCTAGAAATATAATTATACACAACCAAACCTCTTTATCAGCTAGAGATAGTCAATTATCACATATTTGCACAGCTTTAATGCAGGAATACTTTCACTTGCCTTTCTTGGGTCTCATTTCAATGACTTTGCAACCTTCTTCCACTCAAGTCTGGAAAAGCGGGAATGTATCGGTTCACTAGTACCTCTGTAACGCTCAAATAGTCACTAGCGACTTCTAGCTTTTCGCCCAAAGCACAGAAAACAAACGTAATGTTGACAATCTGATTCTGTTTATTGGCCCCTGTAGTGTTACAGTTAAAATATGCCAGATTGTAGTCGACTTAGTTGATATTTAAACTGTTGAACTGTGTCTTCAGGATCTTGAGATTCATATTTATGCTTGACAAGACACAGTCTTTGCTAGTATTAGAGTTTCCCCGAAGTTGTATTTAGCCGTCTTGAATGTTCAAAAGTAATAATTATGTTTTCCTGTAGTCAAATGGGTCACACACCATTACAGTTTAATCAGTATATATTGATTATACCTACATTTCCAATAATATAACGTTAAACCTTAATGTAACGTTTTATTACTTTACAGTGTCGCAATGACTGTCTTTTTGCAGTAGCTCACCTATTAATAGTTTAATAAATGGGTAGATGACATGAAGCGACACAAGGTTCAAAACAGATGAGAGCATACAGTGCCTTGCCAAAGTATTCACACCCCTTTGTTTTTTTTTCATGGTTTGTTGCTGCCTTATGTTAAACTGTTTTAAATTACTTTTTTTCCACATCAATCTACACTCAGTGCACCATAATGACAAAGACAGAATTGTTAGATAACTGTTTAAGCATAAAAACCTGACATAAGCATGAGCAATAATTGCATAAGTATTTATACCCTTAACTCAGTACTTAGCTGAAGCACCTATACAGCCTCAAATGTTTTTTGGTATGATGCGACAAGATTTGCCAACATTTGGCAACTATCTGCCATTCTTCACCGCTCAAGCTCTGTCAGCTTGAATGGGGTCTGGTAGACATTTTCAGGTTTCTGTAGAAATGTTTGATTGGGTTCAAGCCCAGGATGTGGCTGAGCCACTCAAGGACATTCACAGAGTTGCCTGTAAGCCACTCTTGCTGTGTGCTTAGGGACATTGTCCTGTTGGAAGGTGAACCTTCTGCCCAGTCTGAGGTTCTGAATGCTCTGTACTGGGTTTTCATCTCTATATGTTGCTCTGTTGAGATTTTCTTCTACTCTGATGAGTTCCTCAGTCCCTGCTGCTAAAAACAGCACCACAGCATGAAACTGCTACCAGCACACTTTTTTTTTGAGATGGTACTCCGCAGGTGATAAGCAGTGTATGGTTTCCTTCAAACATGATGCTTGGAATTGAGGTTCATCAGACCAGAGAATCTTGTTTCTCACAGTCTGAGGGTCCTTTAGATGCTGTTTTACAAATTCTGAGTCGGTTTTACTAAGGAGAGGATTGAGTCTTGCCACACTCCACAATAAAGCCCAGATCAGTGGAGATCTCTAATCTGAATATATGATCATGGAGCTCAACTAGAGTGACCATCAGGTTCTTGGTCACCACTCTAACCAAAGCCCTTCTCCATCAATTGCTCAGTTTGCTCTAGGAAGAGCCCTTGTAGTTTCAGACATCTTCCATTAAGGGTAACGGGACACTACATGCTTCAGTAAACTTTCAATGCAGCAGATTTTTTCTGATCTCTTCCCCAGATGTGTGGCTTGATACAATCCTGTCTCTGAGCTCTACAGGCAGTTTTTTTTTTTTTTTTTTTTTACACCTAAGGGCTTGGTTTTTGCTCTGGTAATGTTAGACCTTTTATTAAGACGTGTGTGTGCCTTTCCAAATCATACCCATTTAATTGAATTTGCCACAGGTTAACTCTACTTGAAGTGTAGTAACACGAATGCTCCTAAGCTAAATTTCAACTGTCCAGGTAAGGGTATGAATACTTATGCAATGGAATCGTTTTGGATAATGTCTTTTTTTTTTTCTTTTTTTTTTTTGCCATTGTGGTGAATGGAGTGTAGACTGATGTGTAAAAAAGTATTTTAAAGCAGTTCAACATAAGGCAGCAACAACGAAACGTAAAAAAAATATATATATATGTATGAATACTTTTGCAAGGCACTGCATACACAGCTCCCGAGTTTAATTAATTCAATCAATCTTTTTTAACATGAATTTCTATGAGTCCAAAACAAGAAAGCACCCAAATGGAAGTTAGAATCCATCATCGGTTTATTTAAGAAAAAGGTGGATAAATAAAACTAGGAATCAGGAAAACAGAAAATATAGTATTTTGATCAAATGATATAAATATAAATGTTTATCCTCGTCAACACTATTTAATTCTAAAAGCTGAGAGTCACTTTTATCAACGGGTAGCACTTATATATGCGTCTTGTGAGTCAAGACCATGTTATTGTTTTTTTAATTATTATTGTAATGATCCTAAGTTAGTGCACTAATGAGCAATATTGCCTCTTCAGGTTAGTACATATAGACAGCTGTAGTTCATTCCAATATTTTCAATATCAGACCTCAATATATTTAAAAGTGCCAGTTTGAATGTTCGGTTTGTGCGGGACGTTAAAGCCAACCACCCTGAGTGCTGGTCCAATCACAGTTCATGTTGCAGTATCCACACAATAGCATAACTCAAGTAATCTATAATAATGCAGTATGTAATCTAACTCATCCCTTTGGTATATGGCAGTCCGTAAAGCGTTGGTTTCTGTGGTCGTGTAAAAGTAATAGACAGCTGTACATTTCAGTACCACAGAAATTCGACGACGGCACGGCTGGAATGAGCAAGGCGAGATTATCGATTGAATGTAAAACTGTCACTTTGCTTTATAGGACATTTAAAGACTATTTTAATGAGGAATATATTGAAAAATTAGATGTTGTTATTTTTCTACAGCAAGGTCAGAACAGAATTTATGCAGATAAGACTATAAAACAACTGTTTTGCTAGGAAAGGGAACAGAAAATCAAGCTTGTAACCTCAAATGAAGGATTTAAACAAACTGTGACACACTGGAGGACCAGTTGAACTTTCTCCCCACAATGCAGTTGGATTCAGGAAGAGGTTATTTTAAGGTTGCGTAAGAGAGGTCATTGATGTTTGCTACAGACTCCTGCTTATGTTTTGGGGTACTTGAAGGTAATACTTTTTTTGTTTTGTTTTTTTAAAAAGAAGTCTTGCATAGACACCTATACAAATTCAGGCTGGGTTGATGCATAGCGCATCCTCTCACATCAACATGTGATGATGTTTTAGTACAAGGGGTTGTTTTTCTGTTTTTCTGCACTGATTTGTATTGTGTCAGCCCTAAGGTAACAGAAATACTACAGCTTCCTCAGGTTGGTTCAGAATAATAATAATAATAATAATAATAATAAACAACCCACATCAATCTTGCCCCTCCTTTCTCTTCCTCACTTGATCTTGTGATAGTGACCTCTTCAATGACACACATTCTTCTGCATTTACACAGGACGATACAAAACGGTTGCCCTCTATGTACCTCTGAGTTGTCTGTGGTGCTCGATGCTGGTGTTTAGTAATTAACCCAAAGAGCTGCGAGGACCGACGGGAGAACGTGGCGAAATCCTGTTTTTGAAATATTAAAAGCGCCCAGTGGAAAAGGAGGCGGTGAACCATGTTAAATGTTTCTGTAGTTCTGATGTACGCACTAGAAGTTCTGAATGTCTATCAGTGTTCTCTTGCTATCATTTAATCTTTGTATGTGTGATGTTCTTTGCAGAGCACTTGTGTTTGGCTCATGAAATTTATCTGGTCTGTACACGTTAATACGGAGGAAAAATTCTTTCATTAAATGTACCTATAAACAGGTTTAAACTTTCAGCATTTGTTTGGTTTCATCACAAATTTAATGCTCCACCATGGGCTACCAGAGCACGGCTCAGTTTAAGAAAACGGTGTGCTGTATTGGGTTCATTTTGTGAGCCAGGCCATTCTTACATTTAACAAAGAAATAATGGAACCTTTTTAAACAAACAGTGCCGTTTACTCCCCTTATTCAATTTTGAAAATAAAATTATTTAAAAATATATATCTATATATACTTTGTCGTGAGTGTTTTTATTTCTATGCTTTTCGGTGGGATTGTTTTCCTCTAAATAAGTTTTATAAATTAGATTTGTGCTTTGGTAACATTTGGTGTTCATTTTGACAGGCATTTTTTATTTGATTTGAATTTTTTGATTTTTGAATCTTGAGTACCTACAGAGTAGTACTGCATCCTTAAAAGGTCTTTATTTTTATCATAATTATAAATGAAAAATACAGCTTTCCGATTCTCTCCGGAAAAAGCCGAGCTACTCGAGGCGTGCCGTGGGCGGAGCTTTAGAGTCGAGCTGATTTCCAACGGAAGACAGAAATCTGATGCAGGTGTACTTACATGACTGGGATCTTTATCACTGGGACCTCTCCATGTTTTAATAGCAAACGATGTGCAAACCCAGCGTCACCTGGGCCTTGTTTATAAAACATTCGCCATTGGGAACACACAAACGCACTTGCTACACTCCGTTGATGCCCCGGAAAAACAACTGAATCCACTGTTCGCATAACGCGGAGTTCTTTGGGAAGCTGAACACGGTAAGCTTTCCCTCACATCCAAAAACACACTTTGGAGACATTCTCGAACAAATCCTTTGCAGCGCTGCCGACGATTTCCCGATGAAGCGCGTTGATGGGCGCGGGCGCGGTCTCGCTCTCTTCTGGTCGACGTGTGCGCGGGCGCGCTTTTCCGGGAGAAATGCTCATATAAGGACTTCCACCAGCGATTTTTTACGATCGAAAAAAAAACAGCCGAAATTTGCCCCAACAGATTTTCGGCACAGAAATTCTCCGTCATTCGCCCAAATTATTATTATTATTATTATTTTTAACTTTGGCCATGTTTAGCTTGAGAATCCCACTCTTTAACACCGTAAACAACTCTGAACTTTCAGTCATTACTTTTAGTCAAACTGCAGTTGCCAACATTTATTTTGGTAGCTATTTTATAATCGTCAAACAAAAATAGTCATTAATTCTCTACTTAGACCAAATCAGTTAAGCTTATGAGAAATTTGAATTGAATTAGGAAAAACTGAAATAAATGACAATTTTCATTTCTGGGTAGAGATACAAATTAAACTCATTTTTCAGATACAGTAGGTTTACTTACATTTATTTAATATCTTTTGTTGGTTAACATTAAAGGCACAAATTGTATTTTCAGAGAAAATTTTTAACTACGGAAACAGTTATACAGGTGCATCTCAAAAAAAATAAATAAATAAATAATAATAATAAAAATAAAAATTATTGTAACACTTACTTAAAAAATTAAACTTTCATATATTCTAGATGTATTACATGTAAAGTAAAACATTTCAAAGTTAATTTTGATGATTAGAGAGTACAGCTCTAATATCTTTTTCACGATATTCAAATTTTTTGAGATGCACCTGTATATAATTTAATATATTTTTTCTATTTTATTAAAATGTTTTTAGAGTTAATTCAATAACAATTACAATTTTAACAATATTTCAAATGTGAATAATGAGATTTGTTGTATTTCGAATCAAATTTTTCTTTGTAAAAGGCAAAAAGTTGATCATACTTGATTTAGACTTAGTTTGAATATACATTGAACCAAACACTATCATAACATCTTAGCTGATAATTCAGTATACTTTATTTTTGATAAAAATATCTCATGTTTCGGTAGTGACAGTAATGTTTTGGTAGCGACCACATCACATTACTGAATTTTAACCCACATACTACAAATTGCCATAATTTGCATAACTGTACTAAAATTGTTTATTTCCTCTGAATAAAGGATTATGTGCTTCCTTTTGTCACTACCGAAACAATATCATGTTTTAGTCGTGACAGTTGGTAACTTCAACAAATGTTTCGATTGTGACAATTTTATAGGATAACACCCCAAAAAAACAAAGATGTCACTACCGAAACTGTACTGAAACAGTCACAACTTAAACATTTGGTGGTGAGAATTTTATGGGATAACACCCAAAAAACAAAGATGTCACTACTGAAACTTCACCAGATGTTTCAGTCATGACTTTTTTGGGGTGTTATCCCATAAAATTGTCACTACCTAAACTTCACTAAATGTTTTGGTTGTGACTGTTGCAGTAGTGACAAATTTATGGCATAACACCCCAAAAAAAACTAAGATGTCACTACAGAAAATTCACCAAATGTGACTTTTTGGGGGTGTTATCCCATAAAATTGTCACTACTGAAACAAAGATGTCAATACCGAAACTTCACCAAATGTTTCGATCGTGACTGTTTCGGTAGTGACAATTTTATAGGATAACACCCCAAAAAAAACTAAGATGTCACTACTGAAACAGTCATGACTTAAACATTTCGTGGTGAGAATTTTATGGTATAACACCCAAAAAAAAAAAAAAAAAAAAAAAAATGATGTCACTACCGAAACTTAACCAAATGTTTCAGTCGTTACTTTTTTGGGGTGTTATCCCATAAAATTTCACCAAACCACCAAATGTTTCAGTCGTGACTGTTGTAGTAGTGACAAATTTATGGGATAACTCCCCAAAAAATAAAGAAATCACTACTGAAACTTAACCAAATGTTTCAGTCGTGACTTTTTTTGGGTGTCCCATAAAATTGTCAATACTGAAACTTCACCAAATGTTTCGGTTGCGACTGTTGCGGTAGTGACAAATTTATGGCATAACACAAAGATGTCAATACTGAAACTTCACCAAATGTGACTTTTTTGGGGGTGTTCTCAGAAAATTGTTACTACCGAAACAAAGATGTCAATACCAAACTTCACCAAATGTTTCATCGTGAGTTGTGGCAGTTTTAGATACTTTTGAAGCAAGCTCAAAGATGCTAATCAGCACATGGATGGTGAAAAAACAAACAAACGCAGACTGAGACTGACCTTTTTATTCAATATTTACAGGAATAACATTCTTGCACTTCTATAATTCAATCATCACTCTCTCCAAAGTCAACCCCTGTCAAATATTGACAAAGTCACCCTGAAAGTTACAAAAAACAAAAACAAAAACCCAAATCATCTCCTCAACAAAACAAATTCTCCAACCATGACAAAATATCAATATCTGTGCTCCATAGTAGAATAAATAAAAACCATTTAGAAGAAAAGACTGAAGAAACGATGCTATTCCTTCACAAGGGGACAGCTAATGTATGCCGTGTGCTTCTTTCTGGGGGGTTTGTGAAAGCATGGCCGTCCTTAACACTATGACTTTATGCATTTATGAGTGCACAATGATGACCAATAAATAGCGTGACTGGGTTTAAAGGCCACATGTGATGTAGTAATCAGGTCTGACATAATTTCATACTACATTTCAAGCATTTGGTAATACGGGAAGAATAAAGGACAAACCATCAACAGGCAGTTTAGACACCAGGCAGTTCCTATAGCATAATTCAGCACTGAGGGAATTGTGACTGTTATATTGCTGAGGCCCTTACCCACTAAATACTCCTGAGACGTGAGTAGATTTAGCGCTGTGCAGTGGGTAGACAGTCATAGGGAATCAGTGCTTGATCTGGTTTTAGTTTGCTGTTGTAGTCAGGCAAGCTTGAACTTCAAAAAAGTAGACTTGAGCCAGGCCAGTATTTATCCATAGCACACTGCTCAAATAGAGGTAAAAGAAACATGATTTGTTATTTAAAATGGTACCATGTGGCCAGGACAAACATCTGGCAAGTTCAAGTAAACTGTTAGGCGGCATACAGAAGAAATATAATGATCACCTAAAAACAGAAAACAGAACAGTGTCTGGTTGAAAGTAAAGAAGAGAAAAACAAGTCGGGATGAAGCAAAACTGAAATGCTCATTAAGACATGAGCAGTAAACTGTTCTTCATTTACTATTCAGTCATACTTTACTCACACAAAAAAAAAAAAAAGATTCACTCAAACATATAAACAGGCTATCTGCAGTCTTTGCAAAGTCTCTCTCTGTTCCACTTGTTTTGGGTTGTATATACAAAATGAAACCAAGAGTCAGTTCTTCCATCAGAATCCAGAATCGGGTTTGATAAAGAGAGCGGAGAATGCAAAGGCGAGGAAAACGATTCCACCGATGATTGTGACTGTTGAGATAAGAACGGGAAATATCATCAAATGAATCTGGATATAGGTCAGTGCTTATGCAAACCAACAGAACATGATGTGTTGTTCTAAATGACTCAGTCTCACCGGTTCTGACGGAGATCTTCTGAGCAACCATCCTTCCGCCGATAACAGCCAGGCCTGTGCACAGACAGTGTCCCAATGTTCCTCCAACTGCTACTCCAAATGGATCCTGCAGCACAAAACCAGACAGTTATTCACAGTTAAAGTCATTTGCTAGCTGCTGATAATGTGCAATATAGAGTGCAGGGGGAAAAAAAAAAAAAAAAAAGTATACACATTTATATATTTATTTTATTTAAAATTACTTAAATGCAAAATACAATTTGATGGCTTTATGAATATTTAAAAAGGTAAATATCTCATCTAAGTTAGCAGTTTGTTAGCAAATGCAAAATACTGAATATTTCAAATGTAAAGAAATAAAACAATAATATAAAAGGTCTAAAGTAAATAAGAATAAAATGCATTTAAATTTATTCATAAATTATAATGTGTGTCTTAAAATAAAATAGTGTAAAATAGTTTCATGGGCATTAAAGATATTCAAAATGGTAAAATGTTGCAAGGAATTTTAGCAGAAAATTATATATATATATATATAATTTTTTTTTTTTTAAATAATGCAACATACAGTTTAATGGATTTATGAATAATTAAAATGGTAAAAAGTGGCAAAATATTTTTGATAAAAATTAAAAATATAATTCTGAATAAATGTCTAAACTGATTAAAATTAAAATATATCTCATCTAGGTTAACAGTGTGTTAGATATAGAATATAATATAGAATATTTAATATTTTTATTCATATTTACGAAAGAAAATAACACAATATAAAAGGTGTAACGTAAATAAGAGTAAAATGTTTTTACATTTATTCATAAATTATAATGTGTCTTATCCAGATTAGCATTTTTTCAACATTGTAAAATAGTTTCATGGCCATTAAAATATTCAAAATGGTAAAATTATTTTTATATTATTTATAAATAAAAATAGCTCTCATCCATTTTTTTTTAATAATGCAACATCCAGTTTAATTAATTTATGAATAATTAAAATGGTAAAAAGTGGCAAAATATTTTTGGTAAAAATTAAAAATATAATTCTGAAATGTCTAAACTGATTAATTCATTATAAATGTAAAAAAAAAAATCTTATCTAGGTTAGTAATTTCTTACAAAATGCAAAATACAGTTTCATGGGCATTAAGAATTTGAAATGATAAAATGTGACGATTTTAGTAGAAAATGTATTTAAAACAAACGATAAATAAAAATATCTCTCTTAACTTTAAACTTAATGAAAAACCCATTTAAAACACGACAAGACTTTGAATAACATTGTTAAATAATGCAAAATACAGTTTAATGGATTTAGGAATATTTAAAATGGTAAAAAGTGGCACATTAGTTTTAGTAAAATTAAGTACTTATAAAATATAATTCAGAATAAATGTCTAAACGGATTAATTAATTTAAACAACAAATAAAAATTTCTCATCCGTTTTTTTGTGGGCCTTAAAAATATCTAAAATAAAAAGTGTGACTATTTTAGTAGAAAATGTATTTAAAATTAATCAAATCTCATTCCATTTTTAATTAATTATAAATATTAATTGATCTCATCCATTATCTATTGGGCCTTGAGAATATTTTACATGGTAGAAACAGTATTTTTAAAAATAAAATACTTTAGGTTAATAACTTATAAAATATAATTTAGAATAAAAGTCTAAAGTAAGAATATCCAGGTTAGCAATTTTTATATAATGCATTATATATGTGGGCTTTAAGAATATTTAAAATTTTTATGAAACAAAAGTTTAGAATAAAAGTTTAATTTTGAATCCTGTAAGTTACCTCTCTTGCAGCCAGCACAATAGTAGCAAGCTGAGAGCGGTCGCCCCACTCTGCGAGGAAGGTGAGGGTGAGTGCCTGAATGAATATAGGTGAGATCACACTGTGCCACTTCCTCTGAGGTAACATGGTCGCCGCTGTCCCCGCTTCCACATCGGGTGCGCCGTTGGCTAGCTTATAGCGCTGAAGCTGCGGGAAGAAGGGGAATAAATCAATCAGAGGTCAGATAAGATGCTTCAATTATGCATAAGGTTTTATTTAGCCACACCTGTGAACAAACACACTTGAGTTACAAAGCTTTTACCTCTTCATCCTTCTTCTTTATCTCAGCCTGGACTTCCTCCAGCTCCTCTTGCCCTTCATCAGGACTCATCCTCAGTCCCTCCCTCAGCATCCTCACACCAAATATGGCAAACAGGGCTGTCGAAATGTAGTAGGTGTAGATCCGTGGGATAATGGTGGTGGCATAACCGAACAGGACTAATGAGAAGGCAAACAGAAAAATAGGTCATTCATGCATTCAGAGGATTTTATAAATAACGCATGCTGGATAAACACTCTCTGATAATGCATTCGATTTTAAGCATATAAAAAGGTGGAACTCAGTGGTGCTAAAATATTCAAGCTAAAATACAATCCTAATAATTATAAAACACAAATGGACAAAATGGTCATTAGAAGTCTTTATTGATAGCTTTAGATGGATGCAAATGTGCATGATAAATTATATCTTGTAAACAATAGAACAAAATAGAAAAAGAAACCTTCAAAAAGGCAAGATCAAATCAAATTTAGGACACATATAAGTTAGAAAAAATGACAATGATAATCACAATTTCTAGCTTTAAACAAAAAAAGTATGTTTTGTAATTACTAGGGATGTAATGGTATTTCCATTATTGTGGTTTTAAAATATACTAGACGAGACTTTCATATATATGTATTGCAACATACGTTTTAATGAATTTATGAATATTTAAAATGTTAAAAAGTGGAAAAGTATTTTTAGTAAAAATTATTACTTATATAATTTAGAATAAATGTCTAAACTGATTAAATATAATTAGTTATTATATATATATATATATATATATATATATATATATATATACATACATACATACATAATTGGTCTTTTTGTTGAATAATGCAAAATACAGTTATGGATTTATAAATATTTAAAATGGTAAAAAGTGGAAAAGTATTTTTAGTAAAAAATAATTACTTATAAAATATAATTCAGCATAAATGTCTAAACTGAAAATTATAAATTAAAATATATATCTAATCTAGATTAGCAATGTGTTACAAAATATGAAATACAGTTTCATGAGTAATTTTAGTAGAAAATCCATTTAAAACCACTAAAACTTTCTCATCCATTTTTTTTTTTTAAATGCAAAAATTTTGTGGGCCTTAGGAATATTTAAAATGATAAAATGTGACTATTTTAGTAGAAAAAGTTGTGTTTTGGGCCATTATGCTTTGGCACAGTATCTGTTAAATGAACCGAAGCACAATATGGCTTAATCCCTTTATCAAGTCTGTTTGCGCTGAGCATTTACAAGGCAAAGCGAAGCGTGAAACTCTGCTGTGAGTCTAGCACGTGTTTGGGAATCAACAGCCACCAGTTAATGCTTTTTCATGGCAGATGATTACAGCATTTTACTAGATTTGTAGTGAGACGTTTTTTGTAAGCCTGTTTTCACTGAAGCCGGAGTTTTCCGTCAAAATTAAAGCTTAAAAGTGAAGTACAAATTGCTGACAGCTAGCGGTTTAAATGGATAACGTTACTGCAGTCCAAATTCAAAATCTCTCTCTCAAGTGTAGAAATTAGAAAAGTAGTATTGTAATTTCTGCTGCCCTAGTGTAAAGCAAAAATAACATGAAAATATTCCTTTTCATTTATTTTGCAGTCTAGTGAAACGTGAAATCTGCCATTACCTAATTTTTTTTTTAATTTATATACATTTTAACCACAAATGCTTGCACTGGTTACATAATGTGCGAGGTCAAGCTAGTGCAAGGTGAGCATTTGTTGTTAAAAAGTATATACATCATATACATATACATTTAGATAAGACACTTATTCCTTGGCTGAGATTGTTTAGAACCCACTGAAACTGCAATCTGGACCTTCAACCCACTGATTCCCATTGAAGTCCACTATATGGAGAAAAATCCTGGAAGGTTTTCCTCAAAAACCTTAAATTTCTTTTCAACTGAAGAAAGACAACCACGAACATTTTGAATGACATATGGGTGAGTAAATTATCAGAAACTTTTTATTCTGAAAGTGAACTAATCCTTTAATTTTATGTCAGATAATATCTTATTCAACAAAAACTAAAGTCATGTGACACCTAAAGGTACTGGTGACAAGTTTAAGAGGAAATGTGAGGTGAAGCATGTCAACCTTTGAACGCAATTTAAAAGGTAAACTTTTGGACAAACCTACCTGACAGACACGTCATAAGTCCCAGAGCCAACATTGCGCCTGCCAAAACAGTGAGGCGATTGTAGCGCATAGCCATGATGGCTGCGATGAAGAACGTCTTGTCTCCCAGTTCAGAGACAATGATGACTGAGAGGGCCGCCACAAAGGCATGAATAAAGCCCAGGTTTCCCTTAGTGGGTTCATTGACACTCACTGCCGGGCCGGGTGCGTGACCGGTGGTTGCCTTCTGGACCTGGACAGAAATGAGGATTCAGATTTTAGATCAACTAATAGTAACAATAATCAAAATATGAAGCAATAGAAACATTTGCTTTCAAACTGATGTATGTTTGTTAGAATAAAACAGTATTTGGTTGACATACAACCATTTGAAAATCTGGAATCTGAGGATGCAAAAAAATCTAAATATTGAAAAAAAAAAATTATATATATATATATATATATATATATACACACACACACACACACACACACACACACACACATCACCTTTAAAGTTGTCCAAATGAAGCTGTACAAATATACCTGTGCTAAATAAGACTGGTTTTGTGGTTCAGGGTCAAACATTTTATACACTATCAGTAAAGGTTTTGAACAGTAAGATTTTTTTTTATGTTTTTTAAAGAGACTCTTCTGCTCACTAAGCCTGCATTTATTTGAGCAAATTCTGAAATATTTTACCATTTAAAATAACTGCTTTTTATTTTAATACATTTTAAAATGTAATTTATTCCTGAGGTCAAAGCTGAATTTTAGCATCATTACTCCAGTCACATGATCCTTCAGAAATCATTCTGATATAATATAATTTCTATAAATTCTTTCCCAAACTTTTGAATGGTATAGTGTATAATGTTACAAAAGCTTTTTATTTCAGATAAATGCTAATCTTTGAATCTTTTTATTCAAAGATTCCTATAAAAAATACTCAACTGTTCTAAATATTGATAATAATAATAATAAAAAAAATTATATTTCATATAAAGAGCTATAATATAGATTGCGCTTTCTCTTTCCATTTGTGCTGTTTTTTTTAAACACTGTACTTCAAACTCATCTATGCCACTTTTTAAACATTCTTGAAGTAAACTTATGTCCGTTTGGTGATTAAATAAACAGTTTTAGACTGCTGTTTGAACTGAACGTGACACTTCTGGTGTGTGATAACTGATATGAGACCTCCTGGACGCTGAGATGGGCTTTAACTAGGTTTGTGACTAAAATATTTTGTTATTTTGATTAAATATTCATCAAGCGTTCTAGAATAGCAACACTTAAACTGTGAGACTATACATACAATACACATATGATGCAATTTCAATACTATGGCTGTTGTGTAGCTTTTTAAAGACTGTTGATATGAAATAGTAACACTTCACAAAGAGTCAATTTGTAGTATTAACGAAGATTAATAAAAGCTGAAGAATGTAAGTATTGTTCCTTGTTAGTGTGTTAATTTCAACATTTACTGATATTTTTAAACATTTAATTAATATTAACACATTTTATTCTTTCACAAAGTATGGTTCAGTCCCTTTTTAAATAGTAGACCACTGTTTTAGTTTCCATACAGTATCCATTTTAAAAACTATTGGTTGATTAACCGGTATCAGCCAGTGTGGTCAATTTTGTCATAAATCTTGTCATTGTTTACTCACCCTCCTGTAGGAGTTTCTTTCTTATGTTGAACATGATAGAAGATATTTTGAAGAGCCTCCACTGACATCCATAGTAGGGAGACCAACAACTGTATGGTTCTTCAAAATATAGTCTTTTTTGTTCAACATAAAGAAACCGGTTTGGAACAACGGGAGGGTAAGTAAATAATGATAAAATGTTCATTTTTGGGTGAACTATTCCTTTAAGGGGAGACACTGCAGGCAAAAACAGTTTTTTTCCCCATGCACCTCTCAAATTGAGATTTTGGGCTTTTGAGTTTTTTTTTTTTCAGATTAGTGGAAAGAAAACATCTAAAAGACACTGTTAAGTGTTTCTTTTATAGAACTTTATCAATTTGTGTCAATAGATTTAAATTACAGTGTGTATTTTTAAAGGCCATTTTCTCAAAATGAGTTTTTTCTCCTACACTGAGCCATAAATCTCCACTTCAGTAGCACTTACACACATCAAACTTTGCATTTTTATTCCTGTCTATATCCTGAAGGTTTTTTACAGAGGGATTTGTTCATATATAATTTGCTTTATTATATACAACATTTTATTCCCCAAAAACATGAAGAAAAAAGTATTTACTGAATTTTGGAGTGACAAAATGAGATCCCCCAAATCCCCTCTGTAAAAACATTTGACTCTAATATGGCAAAAAAATTTAACAAGAATTTTGAAACTGACTTCATCCAGTGTTTAGACTGTTGTTCTAGAAATGTATGCAAATTAGTGCATATTTCATTAAATAATGCCTCATTTGCATATTTAAACCTAACATTTGTAATTAACACTTTTTTTGCAATTATCAGTGTAATCAATCAACTGGGTAAGGTGATAACTATTAGTTGTTGTTTTTTTACCCTATTCACCTGCAGTATCTCACCTTAAAACTTAAGGAAAGTAGCAACATAACTACAAAAACACATATCAATGCAGAGTTTTTTTTTTTTTTTTTTTCCTTTTCTTTTCTTCAGCCACAATGTGTCTCTGAGAAATGTCTTAACTAGTCCCACGTTACAAGTTTTTAAGAGTGAGCAAACTCCTAACATATATATTACCAAAACAAAAAATGTAGATTATTCAGCAGTATCTCCTGAATGACTCCTACTTGTCCAAATTAAATCCATCCGTTTATTTCAGCCTATAAGTCTATTAGAGAGCGTGCAGTCAAACTAGTTTTCCCTTGAATGCCACTAGCTTAAATACCCGGATACTTCCAGCACAAGTCCTCTTTGACACATTTATAGTTTTAATAAACATTCTTACATCTAGCAAAGATGGTAAATGTTTCATACGAACCTCCGCGGGCTGCTCCTCGTGAATGACTTTATTCTCTTCTTGAGTTGCTATAACTCCAACTGAAAACAACACGACGTTCAGGAGAACAAGGAAGCATATAGACCTGCCACCGCCATGCCGCTCGCCGGCCCGAAGAGGCATCTTAAGGGCTGGCTAATACGGCTTCTGCTGTTGTAATACTTTGCGAATCAAGCTAATAAAATGGCTAATTTATATACATTAACGTTTCGTGGCTGCGGTCTGGCTAGCCCACCGTGGTCATCTTCGCGGAG
Source organism: Cirrhinus molitorella (assembly GCA_033026305.1). NCBI lineage: Eukaryota > Metazoa > Chordata > Actinopteri > Cypriniformes > Cyprinidae > Cirrhinus > Cirrhinus molitorella. The sequence goes on along the minus strand of CM065133.1, from coordinate 4,808,364 downwards.
AGACCGATACCAAGGCAAAGACAAATCTGTCGGTTGAAAACTGACTGTGATTGGTCCGATGGGACGTAAACGTGTACAGTAGATACATACGTCACTGAAATTAAGGTAGATTATTGGTTGAAACGGTCTCAATGACGTATGAGGAACACCTTTCAAGTTAGGTGGAGTAACAACGCAAAAGGGAAATGAGAGATTAGAGACTCGCTCATCTCGGTGACAACAAAAATTTATAGATACGCGGATTTTCACATTTTTTAAAATTTAATTATTAGTTGAAATAGTGCAAAGGTCATCTTGTTTACACGAAGTTAAAATCTTAATTCATTCATGTAGTATGCTTACGTGTAAATAAAAGCTGTTTTTCTCTATAGGAAAATTATACTTATATACACTGTTTTGCAATAATGACCTCAATATTACTAAAACTAATGCAGAAACTAATTCATAAACTTGTAAAATCTTAAAATACGTACTCTGTATATATTTGCTACATCCTAAGTGCACATACAGTAAAATAAACAAACAAATAAACAAGAAATAACAGTCATGAATTGATCATTAGCAGAAAACAGGAAGAAAATATATGGTTCAGTTGATTTTCTTACTTTAACAAGTCTAAATTCTAGCTGCTGGGGAAGCTGGTTTCAGGTAGTTAATATATTGCAAGTCACTTCCTTTTTAAGTCATTTGCTGACCTCTCAAATGAACTAAGTCTCTAAGCAAGCAGCTGCTGTCAGTCACCTTCTGAAGTTATTTTGGTCATGACGTGTGCACTAAATTCACATATTTAACATGCATGATCAATGTGTCCGCTGTTTCTATTTAAAAGAGAGACATTAAGATGATCTACGTTTTGGTTAGTTAATAGTTTATTAATTGGATAATTTGAAAAATCACAGGACAAAAGGAATAAAAGCTTTGCGTTGATGTGGATAAGTCTCAAACTTGCTCTTGTAGTAATCATGACAGAGCTGTGCAGCCAGTGCCTGGTTACAGAGTACATACAGTACCACCAGCCACCAGGTTAGGGAACTGCAGCCACAACAAACACTCATGGCAACATAAATCAGAAGCTCAGCCAGGTAATGCGGACAAGATACCAGCTCAAACCAGCCCCCGGATGGCATCTTGTGGGCCAGAGTCTCTACTTTACCTATATTGGGTAGAGGGAACAAAGATTTAATTTTTATAAAAAAGAACAAGTTTTGTACAAGTTAAGATTTGGTATATAAACTGATGTTGCTCTACAGTGTGAGTGCATAATTACTAGGGACGTTGATATATTTTTCCAAAATATATATATAATTCCAAACCACATCAATCTTAATAACTACTATTAATGTTGTATTAGTCATTTATAAGTGATATTTAATTGTCCATGAAGGCTGAAAGTGAAAAATTTCTTATATTCAGGTGTGCATAATTATTAGACACATTTTCTTTTACAGATAAAATGAGCCAAAAGAGAGATTTAACTCAGTTTGAAAAGTCAAAAATTAATAAATCCCCATGAGAAGGATGCAATACTAGAATTTGCAAAGGTAAGGCATGACCATTAGACAAATGTTAACTGCAAAAGAATTAAGAATTAATTAGCTGTGAAACCATCAGGGACCATTTAGTCTCCAGAGCCATCATTTTCCAGAACTGCAACCTACCTGGAGTCTCCAGAAGTGCAATGTATCAGGTTTTTACTGAAGAGACTTCAGTAAAAAAAATACAAAACATTTACATTCACTTAATAAGAAATACATGAAGACTGATAAAACAAATAAGTTGAATGACTCTTGAAGAACCAACATCACATCCTCATGTACCACTGTTTAAAAATTTTGTTGTCCAATGGTCATGCCTTAACTTTATTTAGTATTGCATTAATATTGCATCCTTCTCATGGACATTTAATAATTGTTGACAGTTCTGACAGACTTGTTTGGCTCCTTTTATCTGTAAAAGAAAAATAAATGATTAAATACAAAATCAATAGTAGTTATTAGGTTTGAAGTTGGTAAAATGTGTTTGGGGGGAAAAAAATATGAGCAGAATATGTGCATAATAATAATTATGCACACACAGTATACTGTGCAATTTACAGTTAAAAGAATATTTTGAAATTACTTTTTTTCTGTTTTTACTTAGAATTCGTTTTTTTTGTCCCCTCAAGGAAACTCTAGCGTTTTCCCACCTGAGCTGTCAGTCCTCATCTTGGCCAGCAGTGAGAGGGACCGGTTCTGGAGGAGTGAAGCCCAGATGAAAAGAAGAGTCCCGATTACATGATACCATGTGAGCTGATTAAAAAGTGGGACAGACCCTGGCACTGCAGAGAGATACAAATACACAAATAGTCTGGACACATTTGGGGTGATAAATATTGAAATATTTTTAAACAAGTTAACATGAATAGAGTGTTTTCATGATGCGTCATCAATAGGCCATATTGGCGGCACTGAATGTAAACAATGCTACTGAACTGAACAAATTTTGCTGATTATTGCTGCTGAAAATAGTTAGTTATTGTCATGTTTTGGGCTGTACTAATCGGTCAGGCTGGGAAAAAAACTTTTGGAGTACTATAGACTGCCAAAAGTTATAGCAAATCAAGGAGAAGAGTGCAAAAATCTGCCTGAGGAACAAAAGGCATTTGTGGTTGGCCAAAATGAACCAGGATTTCCAGGGCAAGTATCTTGACAACAGTCGTGTTTTGTTTGTTCTTGTCATTTTCAGTAAGGTAGGTTAAATATTAGGTTAATATCTTAATACTGCTCGTACGTTTCTTTATCACCTATTAACTTTAGTTTGTCAAAATATTGCGCCCTTTCCTGCTTACTAAGTCCTTCTCTATATGATTTAACAGCTTCCGCACATTTTGTCCATGGTTTAGACAGCATAAATTAGCAGAACAACATATTCAGTAGTGCATTAACCATGCAATCCACACTGTTGTTTCCATTTGAGTATCTCCAATATGGCTGCGTATCCTGACCAAATCATGATGTAAGTGCAAATCTATTAGACTTTGAGACTTTCAATTTGGAGGTGCATATCCAAAAAACAATATGACAAAATGATGAAACTAGGAAAGTACTAACCTGATTGTGGCAGAGAGGCATTTATAGACAGGACAGTTAGTCCAAGTAGCACATAGTAACCCAAACCAAATGCATACTGGACAACATGGATCACACCATTAGAAAATACGCTGACAAACAGGCACTCCAATAGACGTCTAAAGGAATGGACCCATAGTAGCACTTGTAAAAGCAGAATGGACAGATGTAGCTCTGAAACGCACACATAATTAAGCATGTGAATATTCATTGAATGGTAAATATGAAGTAAGCTGCAACAAATATATTACAAATGTCTAAAAGAATATATATATATGTGTATATGTATATGTGTCTATATATATATATATATGAGAAAGATAAAGTGCAATTTTAAGTACCGTTCCAAGCAGCTCTTGTTCTGCCAGTCAAACACCAAAGCGCGTCAATTAGCCAATCAGGGAGAGCCTCATTCATGACGACAGAACGTAAGGAGAATAGTAGGAGGAGCCCATTCCACATGACAGACACCGCATAGAAATGATAGAAACACCTGAAGACAACATGAGAGAAAATGTTTCCTTGACGTGCTCAAACCATGATATCTGGGGAATATACAGAGCTGTTAAAAACTACATTTAATCCCGAATCACCTCTTTGATATGTCAAAAACGAGCTGCCAACTTGGGCGCTTGATGTGTTCTTTAGTTTTTCCATATCGGATTAAATCCTGAAACACGTGTTCAAGGCTGTGAGGCAGTTTCAATGAAAACTTACAGAGACAAAAGGCTATTGTAAAAAACAGCGCTAACAAAAACCATATAATGTTAACTATTTCAGTAGTGTGTAGCATCGCAGCAACATCATACTGCTGTACGTCCGCTCGTGTAAAGATACCGAAGGAAACAAATACTGGGTATTTTAGGTTCCACTTACTCGGGGATTTGCTGATAGACACCACCGCTCCATGGTCTGGTAATATGTGGCATGATAAAACCACAAAGAAGAAACATTAATGCATGTCTCTATATACTTTATAAAGTTACACAAAATCTCTTCAAATAAAAATCAAAATAAAATAAATTAAAATAAAGCTTTCACCAGTGTTGGGCAGTAACTAGCTACTAGTAATTTAGTTACTGAAATAATATTACTTTTTGCAGTAACTAGTAGTGTAACTATTTACAAATAAGATGTCAGTAATAATATTACAGTTACTATCCATAAAACAGCTTAGTTACTTAGTTACTTTTGATGCCTCAAACCCGCTTATTTAAATTTTAACAATCAAATAATTCCTAGATTCATTTTCATCATTTTCACAGCTCACACATGCATGTGATGTCCCAAGTTCAGTAGGCAAGCTTGGAATATGGAAAAGCTTTAATTCAGCAGATAGAAATATTAAAATATATAGATTTTGACAGGAAAAAAGATGATCTGAACACTGTTGTATAAGTTGTGGCTTTACTTTACTCTGGCATTACATCCCACCACATCCCTCTGATCAGCATGTGGTGCATTATATTACTATAATTAAAACTTTTTTTTTAAATTAATCAGTTTCTTAAAAACGTATGTGATGTGATTAAATACAAAGACCTAATGCAATGTAATTGTATGTGGGTAATAGAGGAATTACAATTAGCTTCAAGCTACACTTGACAATTAATGAGATTAATACAACACTTCTACTTGAATGTCACTATCAGTCACTATTGGGTGTTTGTAATAACTTCTGACTGTGATTCAGTGTGGATTTTATTTAAATGATGATACAGAAATTTGTTGTTCGGAAAGATACAGTTACAACTTTTGTGGGGCATGAAGAAAAAGTAATGTAACTTGTAGTGTAAATAATTACTGTTGCTAGAAAGTAATAAGTAAAGTAACAATATTACTTTTGAAATAAGTAACTAGTAATGAGTAATATATTACGTTCTTTGAGTAACTAGCCCAACACTGGTCTCTATATACTGTATAAAGTTACACAAAATCTCTTCAAATATAAATGTTTAATTAAAACAAAGCTTTTACTGACTTTGTTCTTCACTGCAGACCATTAAAAAGGCTAGGCTATCACAACCACTGATAGCAAAAACATTATATGGTACCATGTTTCTTAACTATTTGTGACCCTGGACCACAAAACCACTCATAAGGGTCCATTTATGAGTGGTTTTGTGACAAGCTTTCCATTGATGAATGGTTTGTTAGGATAGGACAATATTCGGCCGAGATACTGTTTGAAAATCTGGAATCTGAGTGCAAAAAAAAAAAAAACTAAATATTGAGAATATTGCCTTTAAATTTGAAGGCAAATGAAGATCTTAGCAATGCATATTACTAATCAAAATGGTAGGAAATTTATAAAACGTCTTAATGGAACATGATCTTTACTTCATATCCTAATGATTTTTGGCATAAAAGAAAAATCTTTTTTTTTTTTTTTTTTTTTTTTGCTAGTGCTACAAATATACCCCTGCTACTTAAGACTGGTTTTGTGGTCCAGGGTCACATTGGTTAAAATGTCCATTCAAACCTTCAAAACCGCCATTTGCACTTCTACCTATAAACACAAGGGGGCAACCAAAATATATTTTGTCAGTACTCTCACTGAAATTAGTTCACTGGATCAACTGGTTTGAGGAAGTTTAGTCTGTATACGAAAGAAAGGGGTACATTTTGCCACATTTGACTTAATTTGTCCTCTAGGCAATGAGGAAATGAGGTATAAACTAATTTACTAACTTATGTCAGAATGTGTAGGGCCTTCTGTCAAGTAAGAGGAAAAGTGTCTATATCATAGTGCCATAGAAATATGACATGACTGGTCCAGTGACACAACTTGACCCTCATTATATGATAAAATGTTATGGGTCAAAATAAATAATATAAATAATACAATTAATAATAGTAATTGTACTTGCGATAAAAGTAATTTATTGTTACCATTACTTGATTTGTAGATTACATTTGACCTATGTGTGTGTTTAGTGTCATTTATTAACTTAATTCAGTAAGTTTACAAGTTTTTTGTAGTCTTTTACCCTTCTTTTAATGGTAAAAACAATAACTTTTTTTTAATGTTATTTTTAAAAAAGAATATATATGATAGCTGAAAAAAATAATTTAAAGGGAACCCCAGGTATTAAGACTTGTATTGCTTAATATAGCATATAGATTTATGTTATTTTAAAACTTCACATTGTTTTATGCATATTTTGGACTATGGACACCATTATTTTGATGATGTCAAATGGTTGCACTCGGTGAGCTACTGGCACTTCCTGTTTTTATTTTTACCACAAAACAACTCAGAATAAGCAACTCTGAAAATGAAATACTTATACAATGCCACATTGTGGGGGTTTTTAGTTGTAATTTTCAGTCGAAGGGCAACGAGAAGCAATGTGGATCTTCACTGCTTTTCCTAGCGATGAGAGGAGAAATGAATAGGAAGATGCCTGTGAATGAATTAAACTTCCTAAAGACCTGCGTCTTTGTTCTCTTCACTTTAGCCCTGATGTCTTTAAGGCTTTTAGTGGACCACAGCTACTTAAAGAGCTTACAAACGGCAGAGACAAGAAATGCTAGATGCAATTCTAGCAGGATGTAAACATGATGACGCTTGTCATGACGCCGCAGACACTGAAGGAGTTTCTCAGCATGGATTTCATTCGAAATCCAGAGGTGTTTAGACTCCTTGTGGGGAAAATCGATGGTACGGCGTTTGGTTTAAACCTACGCTTTTATCCATCGCCACCTAAGCTCTTTCAGTAGCTGTAATCCTCGTATCAGTATTTTATTTTACGAGTTGTTTTGCGATAAAAATTGCAACATGTAGCACTAGTAGGTACCAAATGCAACCATTTGATGGCATCAAATGTGATTACTTGTGCATTTAAAAGTGTTTTTGAAGTTAATATTTCACTCATTATGCTTTGTCATTAATGGGATTCAGATTTATAACAGGAAGTAACATAATAACCAGACAGTATGCGTTTGTCTGTTTGCTTGTACAGTTTGTCTGCCAATGCAAGGAAACCTCATTCCCCACTTGAGCCATTAACTATACCATATGGGTTCAGTCAATAAAAGAGTGTGTGCAAGAGAGTCAACCAAAGCCTCTAAAGTATTTGACTCCAGGATGCCAAATAGAAAAGGCAGGTTTCCTATCTGAGGATGTGTGCAGTGTTTCCTGCCTCCTCCTGTCTCTTCCTCACTGTCCCCCACTGCTGGACCCTCATTAGGCTCCCTTCTGACACTCCTATTGTCACTCCTCTTTCCACCCTTTTATCCCCCTGTATATACTTCAATGCTGCTTCTCCATTCATTTCTCAGTGGCCTCCTTTGCATCTTCCGTTTTGCGTTCCCCAAACACACAAACTAACCCCATTTCTCACAATACCTTGGATTTTTTTTTCATTGTTTTATCTCGCTGAATATATATATATATGGAAATTCCTCCATCCATCCATCCATCCATCCACACTGTAAAAAACACAATTTGTTGGGACAATTTAAAATAATTTGTTACCCTGCTGCCTTTTAACTTTAAGTTCAGTCAACTCAAATTTTCAAGTTCAAGTTAAAATGTTAAGTTGTACTGACAACTTAGATATTCCAGTTGACTAAACTAAAAAATTGTTTGTTAAACTTAACAACTGTTTGTTACTCAGCTGCCTTAAAATTTTAAGTTGAGTCAACTCAAATATCTAAGTTGTCACTTTCAACTTTTTTTTTCTGGAGTTGACAGATCTTAAAATATTAAGGCAGCCAGGAAACAAATTATTTTAAGTTGACTCAACAAATTTTATTTTACAGTGCATCCATTCGCCAAACCGCTAGTTAATAATAATGTATAATTATTTCTAATTATAATAATTGAATAACAGGATAATTTTTGCTGATATGTTTATATTATTTTTTGGAGGGTTCATTAAAGATGCACTACTAAAAACAGTTTATTTAAAGGTTGATTAAACTACACTATCAGTCAAATGTTTCTGATTTTTAAAGCTTTTTTTAAAAAAGAAGTCTCTTCTGCTCACCAAGCCTGAATTTATTTGATCCAAAGTATAGCAAAAACAGTACAATTTTGAAATATTTTTTTTATATAAAAAAAAATATATATATATATATATATTACATTTTCTAATTAAATATATTTTAAAATGTAAATTATTCATGTAATTTCAAAGCTGAATTGTTAGCATCATTACTCCAGTCAGATGATCCTTCAGAAATGTTAAAAACAGCTGAGTAGAATTTATTCAGGTTTCTCTGATGAATAGAAAGTTCAGAAGAACAGCATTTATCTGAAATAGAAATATTTTGTAACATTATAAATGGCTTACTCGTCAAAAAAAACAAAAAAAAAACACTGACTTCGTATAGTATAAAGCTTTTTATTTCAGATGAATGCTGATCTTTGGATCTTTATATTTATCAAAGAATCCTGAAAATATCAGCATATTAGAATGATTTCTGAAGGATCATGTGACACTGAAGACTGGAGTAATGATGCTGAAAATTTAGCTTTGATCACAGGAATAAGTACAATTTTTAAAATATATTCAAATAGAAAGCATTTTTATTTATATGCTTTTACTTGATCAACTCAGTCTAGGCTTGGTGAGCAGAAGAGACCTTTTAAAAAAACATTTAAAAAAAACTGGTGTACGTAATGTAGAAAAAGTTAAGAAGAAATTAAAGTAAACCTTTAGGTAATTTAGTATAAACAACTAATAATTTAATATTTAGGACATACAATGTCAGCAATGTTCATTCTCATGGTCTGGAATTGTGTTCTTCAGAAAACAAACAAACAAACAAACAAACTGTTTTTCTTAAACCACTTTCTTTTAATGCGGTTTATGTTTATATGACATTTCAGAATACTGCTTTTCCAAACCCTTGGAATAAGCCACCTTTTAAGTGAACATAAACATGGCAGGTATTGTGCATTTATATGTTTCGAAGTGGTACTATGGTTGGATTGTGTTGATCCTATTGCTTTCTCACTCTATTGTCTGCTTGGCTGTAGGTTCTTTCCATGGCTTTCCATGTGTTTTCTTTCCAATACCCAGCGCTGATGACAGAGCAGGAACTGGCACACCTTGACCAGACCCACTGGGATGTGGTAGGCAATAGAGTATTCAATAATTACATCATGCTTAAAAATAACAAAAAAAAAAAAAGAAAGAGAAGAAACTGTATATTTTTAACTTGCACAAAGTCAGGTCAGAATTAGAAACCAAAACAAGTATTTTGAATGTTTTTGAAACTGAAGTGTGTACTTTTGTACCATTTTTGTTACTGGTTTGATTGTTTTAAATTGACCCTTTGCAGGGAGTTTGACAGGTGATCTGCCAGATCTGATATTTTTATCCAACAAACAAATAAGACAGGAGATTAGATTAACATTGGTGGACTTAAACTTAAAAAATGTGTAAGTCTTTCCGTGGATGAAACAAGATACCTTCTAATGTTCATTCATGTTTATTTTTTGCTGTAACTAGTAGAAAGGAAGAGATGATAGTTTCACATGCCGCTTGAACTGAGGCACTACAGCGATCTGTAACGACACATTAAAGAGCCATAAAACGGTATTTATTGTTTGAATTTCTTAAAAATTTAAAGGATGAGACTTTGTAGCAAGAGTAATAAAGGGGGATGCATCTTTGCAAAGGGCAAATTAGTTTGCAAAACTCAACCATCTTCCAGTGGTTTTGGTATTGTGCCCCAAGCTCAATAAACAATCCCATGTTCAAATATATTAATATATTAAATAAGTCTCTTCTGCTCACAAAGTCTGCATTTATTTGATCCAAAATACAGCAAAAGCAGTAATATTGTGAAATATTTTTACTATTTAAAATAACTGCTTTCTATTTGATATATATGCATTCCTGCGCTAAATTTTCAGCATCATTACTCCAGTCTTCAGTGTCACATGATCCTTCAGAAATCATTCTAATATGATGATTTGCTGTTCAAGAAACATTTATTATCAATATTTAAAACAGCTGAGAATATTTTTTTCAGGATTCTTTGATGAATAGAAGGATTCGAAGATCAGCATTTATCTGAAATAAAAAGCTTTTGTACCATTATACACAATACTATTCAAAACCTTGGAGTCAGTATTTTTTTTTTAATTACAGAATTATAGAAATTAATACTTTTATTTGGCGAGGATGCTTTAACTTGATCAAAGGTGACGATAAAGACATTTATAATGTTACAAAAGATTTCTGTTTCAGAAAAATGCTGTTCTTCTGAACTTTCTATTCATCAAAGAAACCTGAGTAAATTCTACTCAGCTGTTTTCAACATCATAAATGTTTTTTGAGCAGCAAATCAGAATACTACAATGATTTCTGAAGTATCATGTGACACTGAAGACTATGATGCAGAAAATTCAGCATTGAAATCACAGGACTAAATTACATTTTAAAATATATTTAAATAGAAAACAGTTATTCTAAATCGTAAAAATATTTCAAAATTGTACTGTTTTTGCTGTGCTTTGAATCAAATAAATGCAGACTTGGTGAGCAGAAGAGACTTCTTTAAAAAAAACATTAAAATTCCTTATGTTCAATAACCTTTGCCTGGCAGCGTATGTCTATACTATGTAGTAGGTATAAAAACAGTATGTGACATGAGTAGTATGTCTGAATTCACAGTTTTCGCAAAACAGAAAGTAAAATGTCTTCACTGGGGATCTGTCTCACAATATTACAACTTATGGTAGCATAATAAATGCTACAATTCTTCTCCATCCCTTTTTTTCCATCATTTTTAGATTTTACTTTTTCCCTTGCCTATAATGATAAAAAGCATTATAAAGAAGAACAGACGAACACAAAGAGTTCCCTTTGAGGGCTTTTCCATACCCGCTGTTAGCACGAGTCCGAAAGATAGGAAGTACTCTCTTTTTCCTGATCCCCTGCTCCGAGGGGGAAGTGTTTTAGGTGCTACGACTCCCAGCAGAAATGACCAGGACAGGAAACATGTGGTGGTTGGAGACTCAAACTCTAACCCTTTCGATCTTTTTAAGACCCATAATACATCAGTCCACATGTCCCTACCAACAACAACCAAAAAGAGACTAAATGAGCATGCCAACATGTAAACTTGCTGCTTCAAACGTATAAAGCAAAAACAGGCCCAAAAATGTTTCTGGTTAATTTCACCCAAATAAACAAAAACTTACCCACTCAGGTGCTTTAAAAAAACTATTTTGTCTATATTGTTTGATATTCCTATAATTATGCCTTCTGTTACATATGCACAACATTTCTTTGAATTATGATTAGCCATAACTGAAAATGTTTAGCCACTGTTCTTAAGAAATTGTGTGACCACTGTAACAATTGACCCAAGGCCTGATATTATCCACCGCTCATACGTAAGGCCTTAGTGCATTGTTTGCTTGGAGATGTCCTGTTTCGTACGGCTCACTGTTACACAACAAAAGATATACCCTCCCCTTCCCACTTTTTTCCTTTGGATCCACCCATATCCCACTGGCAGCGTCTCTGGGACATTCTATCTCAGCTTGCTGGAAAAACAAGGGAGGTTACCATTACTCCGCCAACCTCTTTACCTCCAGAGAGAGGTAAAGAGAGGGGGGGGGGTACTATTAATGACTCAAATGCTGTAACACTTCACAGTACAGGAAACATGGCCACCAAGATTGTTTACAGACAATGGAATGGTCAAAGTGTCTTCCTCTGCAAAATTAATGAGAGAAAGCCACCTTACTGAAATGCTATTTAAGCTTCTTCTTCTGAGACAAAATTTGGACTGTATCTCCTGAAAGAGTTTTCAAGCTACAACCATCAAACGTGGGTCAGACCTTCAGACGGGTCTGACTCTGGTTGCTATATCTTTTCTAACTGATCAGACTTAAGATTTTCGTTAAACAGATGAGCAAAACTACGGAAAGTCCCATAGACTTTTATTGAGGGGGTGAAAAGTTTTGTACAAGAAGACTTAGAGAGTGTTTAAGCTGTCTATCACTAGCAAAGCTTAATGACAATCCTAAAACAATATGATAGATCATGCTAGTAGCATACTAAAACATGTTAACAACATGGTAATCATGCTAACAACATGCTAATAATGTTAAAAAACATACTACCCTGTTGCTGGTTGACTGGTTTTAGCTGGTCAGCAGGCTAATTTTAGAGGGGTTTTTGCCCACTTCCTTAGCTGGCTAGGCTGGGAGACCAGCTACTTCCATCTTAAACCAGCTTTGTTGATCAGCCTTAAAACATGCTAGCAACATACAAATCATGCTAGAAACATGCTAATCATGTTAGAAACATGTTATCAACAGGTTAATCATACATGCCAGCAACATGGTAATCATGTTAGAAACATATCATGAACACACGCTAGAAACATGTTTATTATGGTAAAAACATGCTAGCAACATGTTAATCATGCTAAAAACATGCCAGCAACATATTGCTAGAAACATTTTATCAACAGGTTAATCAGGCATAACACATGCCAGCAACATGCTAATCATGTTTGAACCATGTCATGAAAACACTTTTTATGCTAGAAACATGCTTATCATGGTAAAACATGCTGGCAACATGCTAATCATGCTAAAAACATGCCAGCAACATATTGCTAGAAACATGTTATCAACATGTTAATCATGTTAGAAACATGCTAAACATGGTAAAAACACGCTAGCAAAATGCTAATCATTGCTAAAAACATGCCAGCAACATATTGCTAGAAACATGTTATCAACACGTTAATCATGTTAGAAACATGCTTAATATGGTAAAAACATGCTAGCAACATGTTAATCATGCTAAAAACATGCCAACAACATATTGCTAGAAACATGTTATCAACCGGTTAATCATGCATAACACATGCCAGCAACATGCTAATCATGTTTGAACCATGTCATGAAAACACTTGTGCTAGAAACATGCTTATCATGGTAAAACATGCTGGCAACATGCTAATCATGCTAAAAACATGCCAGCAACATATTGCTAGAAACATGTTATCAACACGTTTATCATGTTGGAAACATGGTAAAAACATGCTAGCAACATGTTAATCATGCTAAAAACATGCCAGCAACATATTGCTAGAAACATTTTATCAACAGGTTAATCAGGCAATATGTTTTTAACATGCTAATCATGTTTGAACCATGTCATGAAAACACTTATTATGCTAGAAACATGCTTATCATGGTAAAACATGCTGGCAACATGCTAATCATGCTAAAAACATGCCAGCAACATATTGCTAGAAACATGTTATCAACATGTTAATCATGTTAGGAACATGCTTAACATGGTAAAAACATGCTAACAACATGTTAATCATGCTAAAAACATGCCAGCAACATATTGCTAGAAACATGTTATCAACATGTTAATCATGTTAGAAACATGCTTAACATGGTAAAAACATGCTAACAACATGTTAATCATGCTAAAAATATGCCAGCAACATATTGCTAGAAACATGTTATCAGCAGGTTAATCATGCATAACACATGCCAGCAACATGCTAATCATGTTTGAACCATGTCATGAAAACACTTATTATGCTAGAAACATGCTTATCATGGTAAAACATGCTGGCAACATGCTAATCATGCTAAAAACATGCCAGCAACATATTGCTAGAAACATGTTGTCAACAGGTTAATCATGCTAGAAACATGCTTAACATGGTAAAAACATGCTAACAACATGTTAATCATGCTAGAAATATACTAGCACCATGCTAATCATTCTAGAAACATGCTCGCAACATGCTAACAACATGCCAAGTATGGTAGCAACATGCTAATAATTCTAGAATATGCTACCTACATGTTAATCATCTTAGAAACATGACAGTAACATGCTAATCATGCTAGAACATGCTATAAACAGGTTAATCATGCTTAAAACATGCTATCAACATGTTAATCATGTTAGAAACATGCAACCAACATGTTAATCGTGTTAGAACCATGGCAGTAACATGTTAATCATGTTATAAACATGACAGTAACATGCTAATCATGTTAGAAACCTGCTACCAGCTAGGGCTGGGCAAAAAAAAAAAAATTGATTAATCGTTTTTTTTAAAATCATGTCGATTCAATAACGATTCTCAAAAGCAGCGAATCAGTCTTTTACTGTATTTTTTTCAGCAAACATTTAAAACAAGATCAGATTAATGTGAATCTTATCACTGGCCTTCTCCACTAGATGTCACCACTGAGATTTTAGCAAGTTTGAGGTAAAAGTATTTGATGGAGGTAAAATGTGTGTCGAAAGCATTCACTCAGTATCATTGTCTAATTTTTCACCGTGATAGCTTTTTGGGGGTTTAGGGGGAACTCTTCATATAATTTATTGCAATTAAATAATATAAAAACGGCTATACTAGACCCACCAATGTAGTAAACAAATTTATAAACAAATAACCCTTATGAACCCACTCATGCACAAGGATGAAACATGCTAACATGCTAATTGTTCTAACAACATGCTACAAACATGCTAGAAACATGGTAATCATCCTAAAAACATGCTAACAACATGCTACTTGTGCCAAATACATGCTAATCATGTTTGCAATATGCAATGTTACATTTTTTATCTCTAAAATGATTGATAAATGAGTTTAATGGTATGTAATATTGAAAAATATGCCGTATTTCGTGGTTCCCCTCAGTAAAAATCGCGGGGGGGCGCATAGACATTTTAGCTTCGGACCTTAAAGGGCACCTTTTTATTTGTGCAAGCTCTAATCAACCACAAAAATATTCATGATTTTTGATCAAATTCTGAAATTTTGAAAATATAGAAGAATAGCATATATAGAAAACAGAGAAACTTTTCATGCTTTTGTTGCATTAATAAACCACATTAATGTTTCTATTAAAGGTTTGTGCAGGTTAAATGTGTTTGTCAAAGTTAATTGTTGATGAGGCCACCTAACCTTTTTTATTTATTTATTTTACCTAAATAAATAGTGTTTTTCTCTATTTAAGTATTTAAGTATTTATCTCTATTTTATGTTTTCAATTACTTTTGGACTTCAAGCCTTCTTTTACCTCAGTTACATGTGTTGTAATGTATCATTTTTGGATGAATTTTTGAATTGAGAAATAAAGTTGAACAGAAATAAACATGGGCTCTTAATGATAAAAAACATAAAAGGAAATGTTGCATATAAAATTATATATATTTTTGCATATAAAATTATATTAAAATATGAAATAACTTGTGCAATACAATAAATATTCTTGTGTCTCACTCACCCAAAAGTTACAAAAAATATTTAGAAAAATGTATGTCATGCATCCTTTCATTATAATATATCATTGTTTCCTCCTTAAATGGGTAGTTGACATCTTAAGTTTTACAGAAATATATCATGTGTTGGGCTAATGTTTTTAATTTATGGCAAGAAACCTTGCACAAGGCGGAAATTCACCCTATGTTTTCACATGAGATCGGGTTGTAGCCTAGCCTATAACGCACTAAAAATGTTTTTGAAGGTTTTAAGTTAACAAACCAAAGGTTCTGCTAAGCTAAGAAAGATCACTGTTTATTTATGATTTTAATTCGGAAATTGTGCATTTTCTTTATCTTGATTGAATTAGGCCCCTATCGTTGATGTCTGATAAAGTAATTTAGACTCTGTTTAGTCCCGGAGGTCTATATTCTTAAGACCTTCGGCCCTCTAGAGCCTGCAGGCTTTAAATGAACAGTAATGTGTTTGATTATTAAGGGGGTTGCGCTCCTCCCTCCCTCCTTTGCAGTCCTCTCTATCAGCGCACTTCAGTCACGCGTCCGTCAGTGAGCGCGCAACAGGTCTCTATCAGTGTCAAACCCAGAACAGCGCAAGGATTTCTGTTCCTCACGTAGTTTATTCCACATCGGTCTCTGGAGGGTTAAGGATTTTAAAATTTTAACGAACACAACTTTTGTCGTTTTATCGTGATGAGGAGTTAAGGAATTTTTGAATTTTGGTTTCATGCCGGGACGGTCCTGCGTTATTGTCGGGCGATGGCAAAGACATCTCATGTGCTTTCTCTCGTCGACATACTCTTTACCATCAACTTGGTTATAGGTATGACATAAACATATACAAAATGTACTCAAATATTAAATATACAAACGCTACATCACCATTAGCCCACTTTTCTCATAATAGGCAACTCATTATTAATAGGTAGGCTAATTGATCTTTCTTCTAACGCTACAGAATTTCTTTTATATTACGTCTTTCATACGGATTTTAAAAGCTCTATTAAAATATTTTCTTGTAAAAACTGTACACCTGTTACTAATTTGACAGCTAGTTATTGTTTTCCTGTTATTTTACTTGTGGTAAATATATTTTAAACCTAGATTTTTTAAAAGCAAACAGTATGAATGACTGATTAATCTAAGCAAAACGCTTAAAGCTAAAAAAAAGTATACGATAAAATAATATGATGATTTTTGTTTTTATGAATGAAAAGTATTTATAGCATTATAATTTCTATAATAGAAGCCTTTCACAAACTGTAACATTTGTATAGATTGTTATTGCTTGTCAGCTATGTACATTTGTTTTATGTTTCATGTTATTGTTTTAGTTATACCATTGTTTTATTGTTGTGCTTGTGTCTTAATGTTGGTTAAAGTTGGTGAAGTCAGGTTAGATAAGATAAGTTATCATGATTTACATAATTTAATCAATATTACTGTCAGAACATTTTATAGTAGCACTATTTACTACACCACCAGTCAAAAGTTTTTGAACAATAAGATTTTTAATATTGATTTTTAATATTGTTTACCAGGACTGCATTTATTTGATCCAAAGTACAGCAAAACCAGTACAATTCTGAAATATTTTACTATTAAAAATAACATAATAATATATTTGAAAATGTAATTTATTCCTGTGATCAAAGCTACATTTTCAGCATCATTACTCCAACATTTATTATTATTATCAATATTTAAAACAGTTGAGTACATGTTTTTTCCAGGATTCTCTGATGGATTTTTGTAATTGTTACAAGCTTTTGTAACATTATACACTATACTATTTAAATGTTTGGAGCCAGTATTTTTTCTGGGGAAATAAATGATTGAAATTAATACTTTTATTTAACAAGCATGCTTTAAATTGATCAAAAGTGACATTTATAATGTTACAAAAGTTTTCTATTTTAGATAAATGCTTTCTATTCATTGAAGAAACCTGACAAAATTCTACTCATCTGTTTTCATTATAACAATAATAATATATGTTTGAGCAGCAAATCAGAACATTACAATGCTAAAAATTCAGCTATGAAATCACAGGAATAAATTACATTTTAAAATATGTTTAAATAGAAAGCAGTTATTTTAAATAGTAAAAATATTTCAAAATTTTACAGTTTTTGCTGTACTTTGGACCAAATAAATGCAGGCTCGGTGAGCATAAGAGACTTCTTTAAAAAAACGTAAAAAATCTTACTGTTCAAAAACTTTTGACTGGTAGTGTATGTAATACAATTATATGAAATACACTTAAATATTATTGCTTTTTACCAAATTTAAAGTTAGTTTCAGTATAAAATTGCATCATTTATGTATTGTTTGATCTTGAATTCCATCATGCCATTTATAACACTATGCTGTATATATTGCATTAACCATTGGAACCTTTCATCTACTTCCAGTTCACCACTGCTGTTATTTAACTAATTCAAATTAAATGTATCGTTTCAAGATTTCAAATGGAATCAAGTGAGAGATGTTTGCTTTTAGAAGAGTTTAAAATAAACGTCCTATTCTTTCTTGCCCTTATCTTGTAATTCCCTCAGTTCGCTCTTATTCATCAGATACAATCAAGCCTTCACCACCATTGTTGTTTCAAATGCTTTCAGTGCCGGGCAATTTAAATGTTAAAACAAACAGCTGAATAAGTTAGTCTCCATGGAGTGTGTGTGTTTTAGCATGATTGTGTGTGCCCATAAGAGTG
The DNA here is from genome assembly GCA_033026305.1 of Cirrhinus molitorella. NCBI lineage: Eukaryota > Metazoa > Chordata > Actinopteri > Cypriniformes > Cyprinidae > Cirrhinus > Cirrhinus molitorella. The sequence continues at coordinate 4,790,296 of CM065133.1, read as the reverse complement.
TGTGCGTGTTCCCAGTTCCTCTGGAGCAGGAATCCCACCTCAGGCTTTGGAGCACGGGGCCATTTAGCCCGGCCCCGGCCCATCTGCCCAGGCTTCCTGTTTTGACACATCCAGGCCTCCGTGCTGCTCTTGCAGTTCCAGTGGAAAAATATCCCAGAGTCCCACATTACGCTGCTTAATTCCACAATGCACTGTGCCATGCTCTACACGGCTGCATCCCTTATATCCATTGTAAAACCAGGCCAGGCTACGAACAGGCATTCATGGTCCTGACACAGTAGTTTGACCATTCATTTCAGTGGCAGAGCAGTACAGTCTTTCTTTTAACTACACATACCTTTTACAAACATAAATTGTTGTGTTGTGTAGATTTAACTTGATCGTTGAGTTTAACTTGTCAAAATGGTTTTTTATGTCTTTTGCAAATGCACTTGCACAGAGATAAAAAGAGAACGGAGCTGCTTGCAGATGAAGTTGGAGATAAAGTGAAGTTGATGAAGTCTGGGTTGAAGTTTAACCACGTTTAGGAGATCCTAAGAAAAGTGCATGTTGTACTTCTTTAAGTTTATGTAGTTTTGAGGTTAAAGTGATACATTGCAGCCATATTTGCAGTGGTTTATTATGCAGACGATGGTGGTCCTACTGTCTAGTGTTTAGTTTAAATGTGAAATATTGTGATATGTTGTCTAGGTTAAATTTTAAAGTGGATGATTTGTGCCTTTTTTTGTCTAAGTTGGTTTAATTCAAGCAGAATTAAACAGGAAACTCAGGAATCTGGTAATATCTGATATCTCATACAAAAAAAAAAAAAAAAAAAAAATGGTAACACTTTATTTTATTATGCATAATTGGAATAATAATTCAATCAGATAAAAGGCAGGAATCTGGTAATGTCTATTTTATTTATTTATTTATTTTTATTAAGATTATTTTTCATCCAAAAAACAAACAGAAAATAGTAACACTTTATTTAAAATGACAAAATTACACTAGTTATATGTACTTACAATAGTAATAACAGTTAATTATCCATAAATAGCATAAATAAATAAGATAAAAAGCAGGACTCTGGTAATGTCTGCTTCTTTATTTTATTTTATTTTATTTTGATTATTTTTCATCCAAAAACAAAGAGAAAATAGTAACACTTTAATTACAATGGCATAATTACACTAGTTACATGTACTTACTATAGTAATAACAGTTAATTATGCATTAATTATATATTATTTTACAAGTTTATTTTTCATCCCAAAACAAAGGCAACACTTTATTTTAAAGTTAATTACAGTAGTTACATGTACTTACTACGGTAATAACAGTTAATTATGTATTATTAGCATAATAATTAAATAGGATAAAAAGCAAGAATCTGGTAATGTCTTTATTTAATTTTTTATTTAATTTTATAAGATTATAATTATTATTAAGATATTAATAATATAAAGAAGATTATTATTTTTCATCCAAAAAACAAACAAAAATGGTAACAGTTTATTTTAAAGCGGCATAATCACACTAGTTACATGTACTTCTGATATTAATAACAGTTAATTATGCATAATTATCATAATTTATTAAGATAAAAAGCTTTTCATCCCCCCCAAAAAGGCACTTTATTTATACTTTATTTAAAGTGACATAATTACAAGTAATGCTAAATTTGCATTCTGTTTATTTTATTTTATTTTATTTTATTTTATTTATTTTTTTTCCATCCAAAAAGTGTGTAACACTTTATTTTAAAGTGAAATTACACTAGTTGTATATACTTACTTGTAATAACAGTTGATTATGCATAATTAGATTAATAATTCAATAAGATACAAAGCAGGAATCTGATAACATTTCTTTCTTTCTTATTTTATTTTAAGATGACTTTTTATCTGAAAAAACATAAAACTTTGAAATGAAAATTAGTGACATAATCACACTAGTATAGTAATAACAGTTAATTATGCATAAATACGTATAAATACGCAACTAACCTTAAACCTAACATATCCCTATAGTCAGTACATGTAGTTATTAAATGTTGTTCAGTACAAACTGAAAAAGGCCAAACATAACAGTTTCAACAACTATAATTTACATCTATAATTAATGGTACATATGCAATTGATCTAATTGTCTCATTGAAATCATTTAGTGAGTATTCAATATCAGCACCTTTCTCTAATCAAAACTTTCTGTGTTTTTTTTCTTGCAGCGATAGAGCTCAGGTTTGTGCCTGATCCGCCAACCTTAAACATCACTGAGAAGACTCTCAAAATCAATGCTTCAGATACATTGGAGATCACATGCAGGTAAGCTTTGCCTCTGGAGAAGAGCAGTTCTGTCTTCAAATTCATTCATTTTCATTCTGAAGCTACTTTTCTAGCAAAAACAGAAACTAAACAATGTAATTTTTGCTTAAACATTGTCTTTTCTACCTGTTGCACAGGGGACGTCAGATCCTGGAATGGTCTACGCCTCAAAACCGAACCCGTTCTGACACCCGGCTCACCACAACAGACTGTAGTGGCAGTGGACTGTTCTGTAGCACTTTAACGCTCTCCAAAGCAGTAGGCAATGAGACTGGACTGTATCGCTGCTTTTATAAAAACCTGCCTGTAGAGGATGGAAAGACTTCAGTTTCTGTGTATGTCTTCATACAAGGTATGATTTTCATGTGTAGTTTTTAACAAAATAGATAATCGTGTTTTTCATAACTTTCCGACCCCATCTTCCATTCTCTTCCGAAGAAAGTGAGAGTTGGAATGTTGCAAAAATGTGTCTTCTCAACGCATACTTCCTCTGTTATCCTTCAGGATAACCTCTTGACCTCTTTAAACTTTATAACTTCTTTATTCTGGCGGAACCACCACATTTGACTTCCCTTTTCAAGCTGTGAACTCCTGCCTTTTTCCAGACAGAAGAAATATAAGAAATGGGTGGTTATAAGTGTGATTTTGATGAATTTACTTCATTGTCCATACCTATGAAACCTAATCCATGTTTCATTCATTCTTTCATTTTTTGATTTAATATATATATAAAAAAAAACATGAAACAAGGGTCCTTTTTTGTTTTTCCATTTTTTTTCCAAAAAATTGAAAAACAAGAATTCTGCTTTATTTCTCTTTTGTTAATGATTTGAACAAATGAATAAACCGCTTGAATATTCGATTTCTACATGTGGGTGAAAGAACGTGACACACGCGTCTCCCGGAATCCCGTATAATCGAACCAATCCGATGACGACTTCGAAACTCCTGAAGTGTTTCCAGATAAGTGTTTAAACCAACGTTCCATGGGCTTGACGTCTGAGGCTGAGACTAGATCAGGGCTTACTTCTGTGTGCTGTTCTCAAAGTGCCAGGGAGTCCGCAAAATAATTTGCTATCCATGAGTACCAAAATGATCAAAAATAACAATTTTACTTTTATGGCAAAAATCATTAGAATATTAAGTAAAGATCATGTTCCATGAAGATATTTTGTAAATTTCCTACTGTAAATATATCAAAACTTAATTTTTGATTAGTAATATGCATTGCTAAGAACTTCATTTAGCCAACTTTAAAACCGATTTTCTCAGTATTTAGATTTTTTGCACCCTCAGATTCCAGATTTCAAATTGTTTTATCTCGTCTAAATATTACCCTATTCTATAACCATACATCCATGAAAAGCTTATTTACTCAGCTTTCAGATGATGTATAAATCTCAATTTTGTAAAATTGACACTTGAGACTGGTTTTGTGGTCCAGGGTCACATGTATATATATATTTGAGCATGAGCCCAACATTCAGCAAGCCAAGAAATCATGGATATATACCTGAGAGAAGACGTCTTTTATTTCTTGTGTATTCTTAAACCTGGATCTCATTATTGAAGCACAAATTTAAGCACCAAAAGCATGAGATTTCTTTATTTAAAAATATGCATTTTCATTCATTCGTAGGATATATGGCTGCAATAACATTTTGGTTAAAATTTTTGCCATTGTTTAAAAAAATGCTTTACTGATGTTTCAGACTTTCTCTTGATATGCTTTCAAATTTTATGCCATAAATATGTTTGCAGTGAAATATATAATTTCACAGTATAACCACCTCCTAAATTATTGCACCACTTGTGCAACCAGTCACAATTCACAGTGGTACATTTTGCTCAGGACGATGGTTTGTGTGTAACACGTGTGCCATTTTCTGTATGACAAATTATTTTTTGAGTAATTGTACACATAAATAGTTTTAGCAAAACAAATATGATTATTTTTGAAAACCATTGTACATGTATATACTTTACTGCAGACGTGGCAATGACATTCATTATAAAACACTTTTGCTCTTAAGCCAAATACACACTGAAACGAATACTTTACCAACATCTGGATTTACTCTCTGCATTAGCACTGTTTTGAACTTACTGTTTGAATGCTTTCTATTTTAATGGATCACCTTGGACCGGTTTAAAATGATGTGATCGCAAAAACCTTTAATTTTTAAGGCATTGTTTTCGTTATAATGTACTGATTCACATTAGTAGTCAATAATTAATTATTATTCCACTATTCTGCATCCCCTGACGTGCTCTCGCACCCCAGACCGACTTGCATTTATTCACGTGAATTGTCGAGATGAGAGGTGACTCCTCCTGGTAGTGTGATTTATAGTGTCATTTCTAATCACCCAGACACTGACGCTGTGACGCTGAGACCCGGCAACATGTCAGAAGTGCCTGCACACTAAAGACTATACGCCTACCGGCCCACTTCAAGCACTGACTGGGATCGAATAAAATTGTAGTTGGGTATTTTTTTGATGGCTGTTTTAAATATCCTGGTCATATTGTAACCCTCTGGGAGTGTTTCGCTGATCTTCCTCTGGTAGTTGTGGCTGCTGTGACCACAGACTGAAACAGGTAGCGCGGACACAAAAATGGCGGCGATAAAGTACAGTGACGTCACATGGTCCGTATGAATAGCCTACCGTATTTTCTGGACTCTAAATCACGTATTTTATCATGAAAAATGATTTAGTCAAAAGTAAGTTATGTAATGCATTTCACATCAAATAATCTTAATGTAGTAGACTGTTAAAAGTAGGTGTTTTGGTGTTTGTGGCATACGCAAGATGTTCAAGGAGACTAAAGCAGTGCATTCTGTTTTCTTTATGTTTCAAAGGGATGTTTTTTTAACATTTATTAATTATTTATTATTATTATTTTGGAATAAAAATTAAATAAAAAATGTTCTGATTACCCCTTTTAATGGCATAGAATCTTTAACATTTTTTTAATGTTTCGTAAAATAATCCAAATCGTGCCGAAGTATATCAAAGGGGTCTGAGGGGATATTGTAGAGTTTAGTGAGAAATTCGTTGGTCTGGTTGTTTGATGAGAAAAAGATTAAATGTAGTTGCAGCAGAGGACTATTGTGCTCGAAACTGAGTAAGAACCAATGACAGCACGGTTTGATCTTTGGCTGACCAATCAGCAGAAAGGGGCGTTTCATTCCTGCCCATGTGTAGAAATCAAATATTCAAGCTGTTTATTCATTTTTCCACCCCTGAACGAAAAAATGAGAAATCAAGCTTAATTCTCGTTTTCATAAGTTTCTTCTTTCAAAATTAAATTAAAAAACTTAAAGAACGAATGCAAATAAGTTCACTTTGTAATTACTGTCATATCTCTTATGCAATCTGATTAGTGTATTTAGTAAAGAGTTAAGTCAAGTTAAGAATAATTTTGACATCAATATCTTTTCTGCATGCACTCTTAAAAATAAAGGTGCTTCACGTTGCCATAGAAGAACCTTTTTCGTCTGAATGGCTCCATATACAATCTTTAACATCTTGTTTCACAAAAGGTTCTTTGTAGTGAAAGAATTACAAAAAGGTAAGAAAGAGATGTTTTTTTAAAGAACCTTTGACTGAATGGTTCATTATGGCATCGCTGTGAAGAACCTTTTAAAGCACCTGTATTTTTAAGAATGTGCGTTTTGGTAAATATAAGGTTGTCGGGTAATATATACAATACATGCCTATGTTTTTAGATTACCGTACGCCATTTGTCCGAATGGCTCAAGATTATGATGTGGTATTCATTCGGGAGGGAGAACAGGTGGTCATTCCTTGTCTGGTATCTGTGGAGAACCTAAACGTCACACTGTACACAGTGAGTGTTTATAGACACACATATTCTCCTGCCCTTCATTGGTAACCTGTAAATGTTACCTTGTATTTCTAAGAAGCTATTTCTGTTTAATCTGTTTAATGTAAAATTCTGGTTGCATAATTTTTGATGTGTTAAGGACAGTTCAATGATGTTAAATAATATTTAAGTAAAGTAAAACCAATTCATTTTGATGTTAAAACAGAAATATTGTGAAATAATATCGAAATTTTGATTACCAATTTTTTATTTGAATACATTTTAAAATATATTTTATTCCTGTGATGGCAAAGCTGAATATTCAGCATCATTGCTCCAGTCTTCAGGGTCACATGATTCTTCTGAAATCATCATAATATGCTGATTTGCTGCTTTAAGAAACATTTATTATTGTTATTAATGATGAAAATAGTTGTGCTGCTTAATATTTTTGTGGAAACTGTAATATATGTTTTTCAGTATTCTTTGATGGAAAAAAGTAAAAAACTAGCATTTTAATTAAGTAAGCATGAATATGGATTTGTGCTTACTTAATAAAAGTATTCATTCTTTTAAAAACAATATATAAGTCAAAAGTTTTTGAACAGTAATATTTGTAATGTTTTTAAAGTCTCTTCTGCTCACCAAGCCTGCATTTATTTAATCCAAAGACATTTAAAACATTTAAACATTTAAAAATATTTTTACTATTTAAAATAACTGCTTTCTATATAAATATATTTTAAAATGTAATTTATTCCCATGATTTCAAAGCTGTTTCTTTTAGCTTCATTACTCCAGTCACACGATCCTTCAGAAATCATTCTAATATTCTGATTTGCTGCTCAAAAAACATTATGTAGTATTATTATACTGTTAAAAACAGTAGAGTAGAATTCTTTCAAGTTTCTTTGATGAATAGAAAGTTCAGAAGAGCAGCATTTATCTGAATTAGAAATCTTTTGTAACATTATAAATGTTTTTATCATGACTTTTGATCAATTTAAAGCATCCTTGCTAAATAAATGTATTAATTTCTATAATTTTTTTAAAATATTGTTACATAATGCTTTTTATTTCAGATAAATGCTGATCTCTGGATCTTCCTATTCATCAAAGAATCCTGAAAAAAAAATTACTTAACTGTTTAAATAATGATGATAATAAATATTTTTTGAACAGCAAATCAGCATATTAGAATGATTTCTGAAGTATCATGTGACACTGAAGACTGGAATAATCAGGCTACAACATTTTGCTTTGATCACAGGAATAAATTACATTTTAAAATATATTCAAATAGAAAACCAGTTATTTTAAATGGTATTTTTTTTTTTTTTTTTTTTTTTACACAATATTACTGCTTTTCTGTATATTGGATCAAATAAACACAGGCTTGGTGAGCAGAAGAGACTTTAAACATTAAAAAGTAAAAATCTTACTGTTCAAAAACGTTTGACTGGTAGTTTATATGCCTTTTCTATTGGCTGCCGATCCATAATAAATATGAAAAATTTGACTTAATAAAAATAAAACTAATATTTTAACATCCACTTCTCAAGATCCCTGTGTTGTTTTGTCATTAACTGCTATGATGTAAACAATGTTTGTCTTCAACAGAAGTATCCAGTAAAAGAACTAGCGACTGATGGAAAAGAGGTCATCTGGGATAGCAAGAGGGGCTTCATCCTGCCTAGTCATGTGGTCAGCTATGCTGGGGTGATCTACTGTCAAACCACTATTCGAAATGAGACCTTTCAGTCCTCACCTTACATTGTGGCTGTCGTAGGTAAGCGAAAAATGACAAAATGCTTATTTGCATGAACTTCTGTGATTAAAAAATATGCAGTGACCTTGGTTTGTGCATTTGACTTTTGCAAGCATGTCAGAAATGATAAAACTGTTTTTGAGGAGGCAGGATTGCATTTGTTGAGACTGTAGAGCAGTCTGGTGTGAGATCAGCTGCCCTGGTCTCAAGAGAACAATGCTCCACCCGGCACGTCCCTCACTCCCCTTCCCTCTTCCGCAGGATACAAGATCCATGACCTCACCCTCAGTCCACCTCATGAGAGGCTAACGGTAGGGGAGAGGCTAATGCTAAACTGCACCGCTCACACCGAGCTCAATGTGGGAATCGACTTTCAGTGGACCTTCCCTCACGAGAAGGTCAGTAACTTGTTCTGAAAAGTTTCATATACCTTCATAACCTAGGTCTTCAGCATTTGATTACCACAGAAAACAACAACAACAACAACTGGACTGGCCCCTGGATTTTTTTTTTTTTTACTTGTCTCCTTCCTGTTCTCTACATAAGTTTGCAATGTCCGGTGATGAAAAACAGCCAGAAACAGTCTAAACAAAAGCTCTCTGTTATGTCCTTATTTGATAGCAGGTGTGTGACAGCTTGCCTTTTTTGATGTATAAACCATAAATGGGACAAATAACTAGAACTTCACTTCACTTCACAATTTAAAATTTTTCTGTTTTCATATACACTACCGTTCAAAAGTTTGGGGTCAGTAAATGTTTATTCATTCTTTTTTTTTTTAATAAAAAGTGACATAATAGATTTACATTGCTAGAAAAGATTTATAGTTTGAATAAATGTTGTTCTTGGAAGAAAAAAATACAGGTTAAAAAAAAACAAAACATTGCCGGCACAACTGTTTCCAAAACTGATAATTCTACTAATAATTCAGAACATCAGAATGATTTCTGAGAGATCATGTGACACTTAAGCCTGGGAAACTGAGTAACAGCTGATGAAAAATCAGCACTGCATCACAGGAATAAATTATATTTTAAAGTATATGAAAATAAAAACCATTATTTTCTATTGTAATAACATTTTGTAATATTACAGTTTATTTTCTGTATTTTTGATAAAATAAATCCAGCCTTGACTTCATTAAAAAAAATTGCAAGTCTTACTGACCCCAAACTTTTGAACGGTAGTGTATTTGAAAATATATTTTATTCCTGTGATAGCAAAACTGATTTTTTTTTTAGATATATAAAATATCTAATATGCTGATTTGCTGTTTAAGTTAAAAACAGTTGTCTGATTTAATATTTATGTGAAAAATATTTTTCACATAAATATTATGTTTTATTTAAATTTTTTTGTGTAACATTATAATGTTTTATTTTCAATTGATGAATAATAAAAAAACTTTACTAAACAAACAAAAACTTAAATAAAAAAATGTGCTTCAGAAAAATCCTTCAGGTCCTAAAAAATTATTTGGTTTTTCAGCATTTTTTTTTTGCATTTAAACCCTTTCCAAAAATGACTGATGATTTTGAGATCTATATTTTCACACTAAGGACAACTGAAGGACTCATATGCAACTATTACAGAAGGTTCAAACACACACTGATGCTTCAGAAGGAAAACCAATGCATTATAAGCCGGGGGTGTAAACTTTTGAACAGAATGAAGAATGTGTACATTTTTCTTATTTTGCGTAAATATATATATTTTTCATTTAGTACTGCCTTTCAGAAGCTACAGTTGATACTTACACGTTCCCCAGAAGACAAAATAAGTTAAATTTTCCCTGATCTTCAATGATCCCCGGCTCTTAACGCATTGTTTTTCCTTCTGAAGCATCAGTGAGCGTTTGAACCTTCTGTAATTTGTATTTTTATCATTTCATTCAATTCAGTCCAGTCCAGCCCAGTTCAGCTGATTAGTTTGGATTGCAATTCCATAAGTAACATCATGCATTTCTTTGGTTGATTTTAACACATTTCTCTCATCCTGCAGAGAGGCGTCAACAGCACAATACCAAAGTCTCGCTATGAGACCAGGTCCTACAAAAAGAAGCTGTGGAACTCCTTAGAGCTGTCCAATACTCTTATTGTAGAGAATGTGACTTTAAATGACACAGGAGAGTACATCTGCACAGCCTCTAGTGGTCAGATGCAGAAGATTGCCCGAGTAGCCCTCATCGTCTATGGTATGTGCTTTCAGGAAAATCACACAGGGATAGTTCACCCAAAAAATTATTTACTCACCCTCACGTCATACTAGGTGTGTATGACTTTCTTCTTTCTGACAAATACAAATCAGAGTTATATTAAAAAATGTCCTGGATCTTCCACACTTTATATTGGCAGTGAATGGCTGTAGAGATTTCTAAGCAAAATAAAGTGCATGCATGGGAAAGTGCAGAGAAGAGAGCAAAACAAAACACCGGTCACAAATAAATAGCACAAAACAATGATTTGTAGAGAAAAATGTTGGAGGATTTTGATATAAGCCACGAGGAGGCCTTTTCCTTTGCTGTAAACAAAACGTAGTTCTCGAGAGACTGGCATATTCTCACCGGAGCTTTTGAATGTGTATGCGACAATTATGGCTGAAGCAAAGATTACGGTTTATGAAGTTTTAAATATGGATATTTCTTAAACAAATGCATTGATTTACTTCAAAAGGCCTTTATTATTCCCCCGAGCCATGCACGTGGAGCACTATTTATAATGGATGGATGCACTTTATTGTACTTCAAAATCTCAACACCCATTCACTGCCATTATAAAGCTTGAAAGAGCCAGGACTTTTATTAATATAACTCTGATTGTATTCTTCTGAAAAAAGAAAGTCATATACACTTAGGATGGCATGTGGGTTTGTAAATCATGGGGTAATTTTCATTTTTTGCTGAACTATCCCTTTAAGAACAAAATAGAGCATTATATAATTTAAAACATCTACATGTCAGTGCTGCGAGCATACCTAAGTCAGTTATAAGCTGGTAGCATATGGTAGCATAAAAACCATGTTTTACAATACAAATACAATAATACACAAATACGTTTTAATAAATTATATTAACGTATTTATTGCTATTTCAGAGAAACCATTTATAGCACTCAATGATCAGATGTTGCAGACTGTGGAGGCAACTGCTGGCCAGGAAGAGGCAAAAATCCTGGTTAAATATTACGCTTATCCAGAGCCCTCTGTCAAGTGGTAAGTAATTAGAGTAAATAGAGTACAGTTGATGTCAAAAGTTTACACCCCCCTTTCAGAATCTGCCAAAAAAAAAGTATTATTTTAACAAATTAAGAGGGACCATACTAAATGCATGTCATTGTTTATTTAGTACTGACCTGAATAAGATATTTTACATAAAAGATGTTTACATATAGTCCACAAGAGAAAAAAATAGTTGAATTTATACTTTTTTTTTTCAGTGGTAGTTGTTTATGAGTCCCTTGTTTGTCCTGAATAGTTGAACTGCCTGCTGTTCTTCAGGAAAATTCTTTAGGTCCCACAAATTCTTTGGTTTTCCTACATTTTTGTGTATTTGAACCTTTCCAACAATGGCTATGATTTTGAGATCCATCTTTTCATACTGAGGACAAGTGAAGGAATCATATGCAACTATTACAGAAGGTTCAAATACTCACTGATGCTCCAGAAGGAAACACAATGCATTGAACACATATGAGTCCCTCAGTTGTCCTCAGTGTGAAAAATCTCAGGATCTCAAAATCATACAGTTATTGTTGGAAAAATGAAGAATATTGTGAATTTTGTATGATCCCTCTTATTTTGTTAAAATAATAAACATTTTGCAGATTCGAAAGGGGAATGTAAACGTTTGACCTCAACTGTATATTATATTATATTTAATGTACCTAAAATTTTCTCTTTTCTGTACAGGTATAAGAATGACCAGCTGATAGTGTGGAAGGAAGAGTACAGAATGAAGCCCAACAGAGGATCTCTCACTATATATGGTGTTACAGAGAAGGATGCAGGGAATTACACTGTTGTCATGACAAATAAGATTACCAAGGAGGAGCAGAGAAGAACATTTCAACTGTTGGTTAATGGTAGTGAATCTCTTCTCTTCTCTTCTCTTCTCTTCTCTTCTCTTCTCTTCTCTTCTCTTCTCTATTAGTCTGTTAACTTGTGTGTTTATATGTACAGTTCACCCTAAGATCTTTGAGAAGGAAGTGCCGTTGGATCGAGATGTTCATATGTTTGGAAGTAGCCCTACACTCAGATGCACAGCTAGCGGAGGATCCAGTCCTGTCACAATACAATGGCAGTGGATGCCCAGAGAGGACTGCCCAGTCAGATTTCTGTAAGTCATATGTCACATGATTTGATGCTACAGTCATGGCCAAAAATATCGGCACCCTTGCAATTCTGTTGGAAAATGCAACCCTTTTCTCAGAAAAGTTGTAAATGTTTTGGTTTGCATTTGAGCAAAAAAAAAAAAAAAACAGAAAAGAAAAGTCAAATCTGATACAATTCCACACATAACCCAAAAAATGCACTGGACAAAATTATTGGCACCCTTAACTTAATATTTGGTAGCACATCCTTTGAAAAAATAACTGAAATCAATGGCTTCCTATAACATGAATGAGTTTCTTACACCTCTCTACTGGAATTTTGGACCACTCTTCTTTTGCAAACTTCTCCAGGTCATTCAGATTTGAAGGATGCCTTCTCCCAACTGCTGTTTTGAGATCTCTCCACAGCTGTTCTATGGGATTCAGATCTGGTTTCATTGCTGGCCATTTCAGAACTCTCCAGCGTTTCGTTTGTAAGCATTTTTGAGTGCATTTTGAAGTGTGGCCTCTGGAGACACAGCTTTCTGACACTGGCCACTACCTTGCGCCCTAAAATTCTTTGGTAATCATCAGATTTCATGATACTGTTCACACAGTCAAGGCATCCATTGCCAGAAGCAGCAAACAACTCCAAAACATCTTTGAACCTCCACCATGTTTGACTGTAGGACTGTGTTCTTTTCTTTGAAGGCCTCATTTCTTTTTCTGTAAACAGTGCCATGATGCACAGCTCTACTTTTGTCTCATCTGTCCACAGTACGTTCTCCCAGATGGATTGTGGTTTTGTCACATAAGTTTTGGCAAATTACAGTCTTGCTTTTTTATGCCTTTGTGTCAGCAGTGGTGTCCTACCATAGCATCCCTTTTTATTCAGATGGCGACGGATAGTGCGAGCTGACACTGTTGTACCCTGCATCTGCAGATCAGATTGAATTAGTTTGGAAGTTCTGGGTTCTTTATCCACCATTCAAACAATCCTTTGTTGTAAATTTTCATAAATTTTGCTCTTTTGCCCATTTCCAGGGAGGTTAGCTACAGTTCCATGGGCTGTAAACCTCTTGATGATATTGCACACAGTGGACACAGGAACATTAAGATCTCTGGAGATGGACTTGTAACATTGAGATTGTCCTTGTTTTTCCAAAAAATGTTCTCTCAAATCCACAGACAACTCTTCTTTCTTTTCTCCATGTTCAGTTTGACACACAACACAAAGGTTAAGTCAATATTTCTCCATTTTAACAGGTTGCAAGTGTGATTACTATATTGCCCACACCTGTTACTTGCCACAGTTGTGTCTAAATACAAATTACAGGAGCATCACATGCTTGGAAAAAAAGCAATTATTTCTTACAGTTTTGACAAGATGCCAATAATTTTGTTTCAGTGCAAAAAAAAAACAAAAAACAATAAGCATGTGAACACCAAAACATTTGCAATTGAAACAATTTTCTGAGAGAAGTGTTGCATTTTCTGAGAGAACTGCAAGGGTGCCGATATTTTTGGCCATGACTGCATGTTCTTGTTTTGCTTCAAATGTAACCTGTCTAGTATAGCCATCAAAAGTAGACTGTTAAAAATAGAAACTTAACTATTAATTACTTCGTTCATCTATGGAACACAAATTAAGATATTTTTGATTAAATCCGAGAGCTTTCTGTCCCTGCATAGACAGTCCAAGGCCCAGAAATATAACAAGGACATCAATAAAATAGTTAAAATAATCCATGTGATATTAGGGGTTCAGAGAATACTTTTTGTGCACAGAGGAAGCAAAAATGAGAATGAGACTGAATAAGAATGCTTTCATGTCCTTGTTTGCCCTAGTGCTTTGGCATATTTGTGTGGCTGGATTATCCATTCATTCCAAGAGAAGACTTATTAGGACTGTGCTAGCATATTTGTTCATAATGTTCAAGTGTGTCCACAGTGCAATTCATTAGCATTGTGCTCTAAATGGGCATTCATCCTGAAACAACTGTTGTGACTGGGCCAGCCAGTATGACTGCTGTGGTTATACTAAGAAATCAGTTCCTGTGAGTTTTACTTAAATTGTGACTTTGATTGGCAGCCTGCATTCACAGAACATCATTTCCAAGGATGTTGTGATCATGCAATGAGTGTTCAGGGCCAAGCATCACGCGAGGCCTTATCTTCAGATTGCACCCTCAGCTACTTCCGTAGTCCTCATCACAACTTCCTGTTGTTCTAAAAACAGACGTATTCAAATCCCGTGTCCTTGATCAAACATGAAAATAACACAGTGTCTGTCACTGCGTCCTACTAACAAGAGTTTACCCTCGTCCTCACCTTTCATTACAGCTTTTATGTGTCCTATTTTTGTGTTTGTCCTTTTTTCCATCTCTTTTTCCTATTTCCGCTCTTTCTCTGTCTCGTCTCCCGTGGCTAACCAGCAAGATGTGCTGATGTCTAACCCAAGCCTAAACCTGATATCTCTTTATTGACATTTATAATAATTCCCAATATGTATAAACGTGTGGAACAGAGGACAGAGAGAGGAAGTCATAGGATGGTCTAAATTTAGACTGTTAATAATAGATACATTGTTGTTGATTGCGTGTGGTGTTTTCTGTTCCTGCTGGAGATGTTTATTTCTGTCTGTGTGTTCTTTTTTGAGATATGAATATATATAGTGATATATATACAGTATGTGGTGGGAATCTCGCCTGTCTTGCCTCCCCTGAGCCCATTGAGTTTTAACAGACCCTCTAAAGCTTGCAGTGAGTTTGGTAGGGGGTAAATGAGAATGAATGGGGCAAAGTCACATGAGAGGGGGCAATTCCTTTATCGCGATATGATTGGATTTTGTTCTGCTGTGATTGGTTCATGCAATAAATCCCACCTCTTTTGTTTGTGCATATTCTGCATTCAAGAATCAGTCTGAATTAACAATATAAGGCCATTAATGGGAAGACTAATTAAAAAAGTAAGTAAGCAACTCACTCACTTAGATATAACCAGGGTCCTTTTGTGAAAAAAGCAGAAGGGGGATGCTTTTGAAAACTTTTTTTGTCTCTCCACAGGCAGAGGTTGACCCAACTCCAGTAAGACTATAGCCTAATTAACCTAGTGTAATCTGTTAACAACACACATTATAAACCCGTCTTTTTAGGCAGGTACCACATAATGAGTGTCATGTCATAAAATGTTTTAATACGACGGAAACTGCTGATCACAATTTAATAAAAACTTTATTGTAAGTTGGGCTTAAATC
Organism: Cirrhinus molitorella; assembly: GCA_033026305.1. Lineage (NCBI taxonomy): Eukaryota > Metazoa > Chordata > Actinopteri > Cypriniformes > Cyprinidae > Cirrhinus > Cirrhinus molitorella. The sequence goes on along the minus strand of CM065133.1, from coordinate 4,774,828 downwards.
ATTACTTACATTGTAAGTAATGATTTCATTTCCACTTCTATTAAAACAACAAATAAATTATATAGAGATAGCGAACAAAGAGCATCAACAAAGCTTTTTAAAACTCTAAATCAGTTACCATTGCATCGCAAAACGATTCACTGTTTCGAAGCGGTCCAATCAGATTGTGTATTGCAAGAATTCAAAGCGCATATCGCAAATCATTTGATTCAGAACAGGAATTCAAAGAGCATATCGAAAATCATTTGATTCAGAACAGGAATTCAAAGCGCATATCGCAAATCATTTGATTCAGAACAGGAATTCAAAACGCATATCGAGAATCATTTGATTCAGAACAGGAATTCAAAGCGTTTATTGCGAATCATTTGATTCAGAACAGGAGTTCAAAGCGCATATCGAAAATCATTTGATTCAGAACAGGAATTCAAAGCGCATATCGAGAATCATTTGATTCAGAACAGGAATTCAAAGCGCATATCGAGAATCATTTGATTCAGAACAGGGATTCAAAGCGCATATTGAGAATCATTTGATTCAGAACAGGAATTCAAAGCGTTTATTGCGAATAATTTGATTCAGTACAGGAATTTAAAGCGCATTTCGAGAATCATTTGATTCAGAACAGGAATTCAAATCGCATATCGAGAATCATTTGATTCAGAACAGAAATTCAAAGCACATATCGAGAATCATTTGATTCAGAACAGGAATTCAAAGCGTTTATTGCGAATCATTTGATTCAGAACTGGAATTCAAAGCGCATATCGAAAATCATTTGATTCAGAACAGGAATTCAAAGTGCGTATCACGATTAATTTGATTCAGAACAGGAATTCAAAGTGTTTATTGCGAATCATTTGATTCATAACAGAAATTCAAAGCCCGTATCACGAATCATTTGACTCTGAACAGGAATTGTTAACTATTAAAAAGAATAGCTGAACATAAGTTCACAAATAAAATATTGTTTGAATTGTTACTGCCTTGAGTTATTATTTTGAATAAATGTAAAATGCTTAAAAATACTACATTGATGAGATTCACTTGGCTTTAATAAGTAGAATGTTGGTTACATTGTTAATGTAAATATATACAGTGTGTGCAGAATTATTAGGCAAGTTGATATTCTGGTCATTTTTTTTCCAAGCACATTTTACCAATTCCAAACCACATCAATCATAATAAACTATTGATTTTGTATTTAGCCATTTATAAGTGAAATATAATATTATAATATAATAATAGAATGATGGAAGTGGAAAAACGTCTTGTATTTAGGTGTGCATAGTTACTAGGCATGTTTTCTTTTACAAATAAAACAAGCCAAAAAACAGATTTATTTCAGAGGATGCAGTACTAGAATTTGCAAAGTTAAGGCATAACCATTGGACAGTGAAATGCTTGTTGGGTCAGCAAAGTGAGAAAAAACAGGTGGAGAAAAAAAGACGCGAAAATGTTATCTGCCAAAAAATAAATAAATAAATAAATAAAAATTAGGGTAAAGATTTTAGGTGTGAAATTATCAAGAAACATTTAGTCTCCAGCGCCACCATTTACCACAACTGCAGCCTACCTGGAGTATCTAAAAGTGCAATGTGTCGGGTTCTCAGAGAGTTTGCTTGGGTAAAAAAAATAGTAAAAAATTAAAAATAATTGGAAATGTGACTGGGAAATGAATTTACATTTGATTTTGTTTTGTTTTTTCACAATAATTTGTGGACATAATTGGTAAAAGGAAAAGTTATAAAATATGAAAAAGTAATTTATTAAGTTTTAATTGTTTTTTTTTTGTTCCAACAACTTATAATATAATAATATAATATAAAAGCAATGCATAACTTTATAATATTATTTTCTTGTTTTTGATTGCATAAAAACTGATAAATCAAATTATTATGTGTTATTCACAGACCTAAGTCAGAGCAAAGTGTGGTAAAGTGTGACAAGTGGAGGGAGATTTCAAACAACACAGGGAGGAATGCCATCATCAGCCCTACATCTGTTATTGAACGCTCTATGAAGGTAAACACCAATTCCAACATCAATTCTAAACATAAAATAAACAGTTGGGTCCAAAAGTTTGAGAATAGGATTCAAAAATCTGATTTAAATCTGGCAATAAAACCGAAGCACAGAAATCTTAGGATGTACAGTAAAATAAATAAGATTCTGCACTATTTCTAGGTCACGAGAGAACATGATCACTCATTTTGTGAGTGTGGCTATCTTTAAAGCAAAATAGAAACAAAGCAAATACCAAGACATTAAATTCACATACATTTTTCAGTTCAACTATTATTCACTCACATTTGTGATGAAAATGCAAAAGAGAAACATTTTCACTAGTGCTCTGAGACTTTTAGATCCCAATCCATTAATGTTTAATCTATTATACAGTATTTTGATGTTGTTTTAATGAGCTGTGTATTCTTTGACTAGACCATCAGCACATTGAAGATTCAGAAAGCAGTTGATCATGCTCTCTACAGGTGCATTGCCTCCAATAAGATGGGAATAGAAGAGCGGGTCATTGTGTTCCAAGTAGCTCGTGAGTGCTTCCAAACTCTGACACAGAACGAATTTGAAGAATCGGTCAAATACAAAATTTCAACATTTGTTTTCCTCACAGGTTTCCTCAACCTAAGCATCCTCCCCTCCAGCAACCCTATTGAGGGAGAGGATGTGCTAATGCGCTGTGTAGCCGATCGACTGCTGTACTCTAACTTGCGTTGGTATCGGGTCACAAACATAGCCAACCCTGATGCCTCTCCAGCAGCGGTGCCCTGTGATACCCTTACCCTGTCACCTCTCCACCACACCAATGTCACCATATCAGGCCTGCAGGGCACCAATGCAACGCTGGACCTTCCCATACCCAATGCCACACTGATGGACCAAGGCCTGTACGCTTGCCAAGTGGAGAACGTGGGCACCAGTGAGAGAACCTGCTTACTTCACAATCTCAGACTCAGAGGTCAGTCCATAGATTTACATTAAATGTATTTTCAGGAACTTGTTTGGTGACAGTCATTTGTTGGTGATGCTAGTGGTGCAGATATTGCCACTTAAACGATTTGTTCACCCAAAAATGAAAATCTGTCATAAATTACTCATTAACAAGTTGCTAGCATGTTGTTAACATGTTTCTAGCATGACTAGCAAGTAGCTATAATGTTTCTAGCATGATTAGCAAGTTGATAGCATATTTCCTGCATGGTTAGCATGTTGTTAACCTGTTTCTAGCATGATTGGAATGTTACTAGCATGATTAGCAAGTAGCTAGCATGTTTACGCATGATTAACAAGTTGTTATCATGTTTCTAACATGATTAGCATGTTACTTGCATATTTTAGCATGATTAACAAGTTGTTATCATGTTTCTAACATGATTAGCGTGTTACTTGCATATTTTAGCATGATTAGCAAGTTGTTATCATGTTTCTTGCATGACTAGCATGTTACTAGCATATTTTAGCATGATTAGCAAGTTGCTACCATGTATCAAACATGATTAGCAAGTTGCTAGCATGTTTCTAGCATGATTAGCATGTCACAAGTATGTTTCTAACATGGTTAACACATTGTTAGCAGGATTTTAACATGATTACCATGTTATTAGTGTGTTGTTAGCATTATTAGCAAGTTGCTAACATTTTTCTAGCATGATTAGTAAGTTACAAGCACGTTTTAGTATGATTAGCAAGTTACTAGCATGTTTCTAATATGATTAGCAAGTTGTTAGCACGTTTCTAGCATGATTAGCAAGTTACTAGCATTGTTTCTAGCATGATTAACAAGTGGCTATCTATCTAGATTTACAAGTGGTTACTAGCACAAATAGCAAGTTGCTAGCACGTTGATAACATGATTCTAGTATGACTAGCATGTTTCTAACATGATTAGCAAATTGCTAGCATGTTGCTAACATTATTAGCAAGTTACTAGAATGTTTTTAACATGATTAAGAAAATGCTAACACATTGCTAGCATAAGTCTAGCTTTAATTATCATGTTACTAGTATGTTTCTAGCATGAATAGCTTTTTACTAACATGATTAGCAAGTTGTTACCATGTTGCTAACATGATTCAAGCACAATTAGCATGTTACTAGCATGTTTCTAGCATGATTATCAAGTTGCTAGCATGTATCTAGCATGATTAGCAAGTTATTAGCATTTTTCTATCATTAGCATGACACTAGTATGTTGCTAGCATGATTAGCAAGTTACTAGAATGTTTTTAGCATGATTAAGAAAATGCTAACACATTGCTAGCATCATTCTAGCTTGATTAGCATGTTACTAGTATGTTTCTAGCATGAATAGCAAGTTGTTACCATGTTTCTAACATGATTATAGCACAATTAGCATGTTACTAGCAGGATTACCAAGTTGGTAGCATGATTTTAACATGATTAGCATGTTATTAACGTGCTGTTAGCATGATTAGCAAATTACTAGGTCGTTTTTAACATGATTAGCAAGTTACTAGCATTTTTCTATTATTAGCATGACACTAGTATGTTGCTAGCATGATTAGCAAGTTTCTAGGATGTTGTTAACATGTTATTAGTATATAGTTAGCTTGATTAGCAAGTTAGTTTGAATGAGTCTGAATGGATTCGAAGTGGTACAAGGTTCGGAACGACATGAGGGTGAGTAATTAATGACAGATTTTTTTATTTTTGGGTGAACTAACCCATAGATTATACTGTATTTAGTTCTATCATGTAATTTGCTTGTGCAAGCTGGAGTGCACATAACAGATCACTTCTATCTTTCTGCAGCTCTTGAGATGTCAAGAATTGTGACCAATCTGACTGA